>CAWUFW010018560.1:0-216846 GCA_963921515.1 Calotriton arnoldi
ACAATCCCACTGTGATGACAAAGCTAAATGTCGTTCACACTGTGAACCACAGTCATGTGTCCTGAGCAACAAACTACCATCACACCTACACAAGCACAAATCAATCAGCACGGCCAGTAAGTCAAGGCCAACATGGAGGCAGGGGTCTAGCCGGGCAACAACTCTCATCTGCACACACTCAACACCACACACCTCGACCTCCAACAATGTGCAGCAGTGAAGCACACATGCACTGGTGACATTGCACATGCACCCATGACAATCCCAGGGTGGTGGGTGGGAACCAAGGTGCAGAAACACATCACACATGCCCACTCAACAAGACTCCTGAATGTCTGACACACTGCACACTACACCGTACATGGACATGACGGCAATACCACACCAACCAATGGGATCCCAGCCACAGTCACACACCAATGAAGAAGCCAAGGTCACCCACAAAGAACACACATAGACAACAACCAACATTGCAGCCCGGACCCTGAGGAGTGCCAGCAGTCACACACACAACGTGTCACAATCACTGAAAGATAACACAAACTGGAAATCACATGACAGGTGTAAACAACAAGTGCCAAGGGGAAACCAGACTGTGACCCATCTGCGTCTGCACACAAACTCAGCCCTGACAGCAAACACACCTATGGGTGACACCCTGATGACCAGTAATGTGCCATGCACCCACATCACAGAGAACCCAGGGAGAAGACTTTGGGGGAACATAGGTCAACTCAGCAAGCATCACAAACAGGTACAACACTAGGGATCCCAGCATGCACAACAAAACGGAAGTGAACACACAGACATGCTCATACAACACACACCTTGTGCGCAGGCAATGTCACAGGAGTACACACTGCCATGAGGGGACTCCACTCCTGTGTGAGGAAAGCTGTGCCATATGTTGCCTCAGTAGGGCCCCATCATGTCAGCTGAGCACTTGGTCACACAATCAACAATTAGCACCAAATGAAGGCTCCCGTCACATCAGCCTGGTCATGGGAGTGACAACGAAATCATCAGCACAGATCCAACACACTTGTATAGCAATGTTGCACTGACAACACAGATGAGTCCTTCCCCATTGATGCCCAAACCTGCATGTCCAGTGGAGATGGCCACACGGTCAGGGAAGTAGACGAATTGAACAATGGCAGGCACAACAGATGTGCAGGGGTGGAAGCCACAGATGTGAAATTGCTAATGTAAGTAGGAAATCCCATTGCCAAATACTGAACACATGACACCCTCAGATGCTGCTAAGGATGACATGGATACACCACAGGATAGGACACATTCCCCCTGGACCACATGTGTTCCTGCACAGTAACACTTCATTATCATGAGACCAAATATCACCATCACTGCAGCAAGGGCATGGTTAGCATCATCAACAACATGTACATCAGAAGCATAAGCACTAGAGAACAGAAAGTTGCTTTATTCAGCATATGTGTGTCCAAAAACTCAGAGAACAGTAATGCTCCAACAAAGGCCAATGGCCAGTCCATCAAGTAAGTCAATACAGGGTGACAGTGGCAGATGTCACCCTACGCATGCCTGCACTGCACAAAACCAGGGACAATCCACTAGGAGGGGCAACCGGGGGGCAGGCCAGGCACCGCAGGGACAGGATCAGGGCTCACCAGGAGGAGGCAGGGAAGGGGTGGTGGGTGCTGGAGAGCCACTGACAACTGCAGTGGAGGTGTCTGACATGGTGTGTGCCGGCACAACTGGGGGGCATGACTCAGATGTTGTGGGTGCCGGCACGACTGCAGTGGACCCTGCAGATGGAGTGGACAGGTCCGCCACTGCAGTGCCCAAGTCAGACAGGGTGGTAGTGGACTCCACTGCAGTGCCTACCTCCAGGGGAGGAGAATGAGGAACAGGCAAGGTGGGCTGGACAGAGGGGGAGGACACCCTCACCACATCAGTGACACAGACAAGCGCAGCGGGGTGTGGTGCCGGGAGAGCAAGTGGCAGGGGGAGAAGGCCGGATCCTCTTGGGGATGGTATATCTGTGGGTGGGGGAACCTGTGGCAGGGTGTGGTGGGGGCACCTGTGGAGTGGGGGCCTGAGGGATGGAGGAAGGAGACCTGGTGCCTGAGCTGCAGGGCGGCGGCGGGGTCTTGCTCTTACGACTCCGGGGGGACTTGTGGGTGGGGGCCTCAGTCTCTCTGCGCCTGGGGGAGGGTGTCCGGGGGCGAGGGGCACTCTGCTCCGTGTGGGTGGGCTTCCTCTTCCCCCTGGATGCTGGAGCAGCTGGATCGTAGGGGATGAGGCCGAGGTCACAGAGGAAGAGCCGCTGTGACTTTGGGGTTGCAGGTGAGGCAAGGGAGGGTGCTTTGGAGGGAGAGGCAACTGAGGACTGCGCAGTGCTTGTGGATGCATGTGTGTGTTCCAGGGCCCCATCCCCTGTGAGTCTGGTTTCAGTCCCCTGACTGTGCGTGCATGTGCGTTTTGTTTGTGGCGTGTGTGTCTGTGTGCTGGACGTGTGTGTGCTGGTGTGTGCCTGTGCTGGTGTGTATGTGCTTGGGACGGGTAAGGTGCTGGGGAGTGTGGATGGAGCAGAGGCAGGAGGGGTGAGGGACTGTCTGAGGAGGGACACTGCTGCTGTCAGGGAGGAGTCCATGGACCTATTGCCCCTCTGTAGGTCAGACATGCCCGATGAGATGCCCTCCATGAACGACACCAGCTGAGTCAACAGAGCGGTGTGCGCATGGAGGACACTCAGCATGGCTGTCTGCCCTACATGGAGCTGGCGAAGGAGGTACACAGACTCCTCACTCAGGGCAGCAGGGGACACAGGGGCAGGGGGTGCGGTGCCTGGCCAGAAGGAGACACGCTCCTGAACATGGGAGCCTCCACAGACCTGGGGAATGGGAGCCGATGGGAGGGCGGTGGTGGTGCTGGTGGTGGCGGGGACAGCAACACTAGCTGGGGTGTGGTGGCTGCTGACACCCGCCTCCATAAGGGAGTCATCCTCCGAGCCGCTGTGGTCCTCAGCTGAGGAGGATGCTGCTGAGGACTCCTCGGTGTGGCTCCCCTCGCCCTCCGTGCCACTGGGTCCCTCCGACCACTCCTCGGCTGCTGACCCAGTCTGGCTCTCCGGCTCCTCCTGGTCCGAGGAGCTGTCCCCTTCCGTGGCCGTGGATGTATCTGCAAACAATGGGGAAACAGACAGACATCAGTCACCTGCACCAAACGCACACACCACTGTGAGCACAGCACATTACAGAGCAAGCCCTGGCATCATTAGTTGAACATTGCTAAAAGTGCCCTAACTGACCAGGAGAAGCCAATTGTCAGTCTGATGCCAACCATGGCACTCACATCCCACATGGCCTTGCACCCATCTGTCTGGTGTCTGTTGGATAGCAACACCCCAGTGTGGACACATGCACCACCTACACAGTAGTTGGACAGTGCAGAGGACACGGTGTAGCATGTGGACATGCACACATCACAACTCTTGCCACTGAGTCAGTACAGGTTTCCGGATGAAAGGGATGCCCAGAGTCAAATAGGAAATGCATGTGATGCATACCAGCGACAGACACCATGATGCACCCATGTCCTGATAGCCATCGCCACAATGGTGTGCATGTAGCACATGTCACTCCCCTGCAGGATCACCAATAAGTAGACACATGCCATGGCGGAGGCATGACTGCTAAGTCATACATCACTGTCTCAGTGATGTATGACTTAGCAGCCAGACAACAACACTCTGCACTGTGTCACAATAGTAGGTCATGGGGAATGCAAGTCCTGGAGCTGCACAAGTGCACATGTACATCCCCCACACAACACATCATCTTAACCCTCATCTGTCCAGGTCATACCGATTGGACATATGGGAGACCTGTGACACTACCCTCTGAACCTGAGCCCCTCACAATCTGCTGTGAATGGGAAACAGCTGCCTGAACTTCACATTCGCATACCCCAGTCTGCACGGGCAGCTGATCAAACACCTATGTGACACACAAGTATCGTCTCCTATGGTCACATCTCCAGTGGCATGCTGAGCCCCTTCCGAGAAACACCCCAGCAGTCCTGGCAACAAATCCACAGCACACTGACACAGAGGCAGACACCTGAGGGGTCAAATCACTGCGCACAACGTGTCAGCTGATACACGGGAGTGGGAGTACAGGTGTATTGGATGGGCTGGAGTAGGCATGACTGTCCTGCCCCAAATGAATGAGGGATGAACCATGGACAGTGGATAGCTGGCTATGTATGTGTGACACACGTAATCTGCACACTCCTGGGGCCCAAACATTGTTCCCACCCGCTGCATGGGTGTGTGCCAGATACCCCAGGCACATGTGGTGGCTCAGCTCAGCAAGTGGACCGCATATCAAAGCAACACGCAGATTACATGTCTGAACACAGGCATTGTGTGAACAATGGACCCACCCATGATGCCCACAACAGAGTTAGGGAAACAGATGCTGTCCCCCACCTTGAGTGAAGCAAACTGCAAGGACACAGTCCCAAGTGACACAATTCCCTGAATGTAAGGGCCACACCTGGGTATCAGATGAGGAGTGGGCAGTGCACAATAGAGGGACATGGCTCCTGGACAACATGACTGCTGTACTGTGGCAGTTTAACCAGGCCAGAGGAGGGCACATAGCATGTAATACAGAGTTCACAGTGCAGTCTTTGACTCACCCCTCCTTGCTGCTGTCTGGCCTTCAGCTGCCCATCCAGGTCTGGAAACACCACCGCCAGGATCTGGAGCATGTGGGGGGTCAGGGTCCGTGTTCCGCCCCTCCTGCGAGGAGGAGACAGCTTCAGCTGGACCCTTGCAATCCTCCGGGTCCAGCCCCGAAGGTCCTGCCACCTCTTCTGGCAGTTGCGGATCCGGCGCTTGTAGACCCCCACGGACCGGACAGCCCGGACGATGTCCTTCCAGATCTCCTGCTTCCGATGGGCATTAACCTGTCAGGATGACAAAGTGAAAAAGCCATTACTACACCTGCAACATATCCGTGCATGACACAGTTGTATATACATGTCTCAATCACAGGGGCACATGATGTACACAGGCAGTGCAACGCTGCCCATGGACAGTTTGCCAGAAGTCACTACATGGTATCATTGCATGGGAAGTTAAACCTTGTTCAAATGCACTGTCACTGCACCATACCTGTCCAGTGCATGTCACTACACACTATGGGGGGTGACAACTACTCAGTGAGCCTGCTAGCCAGTGGCGTGCATACTTTCAGCCTTGCTAGTCAGACAAAATGCACATTCAGAAAAGCAGTGCACAGAACACTCACCTGCTCCCCTGGTGTCCCATACAGCTTGCTGTACTGTGGAAGTAGGCTGTCCAGCAGGGCCTGGTTCTCCTCAAGGCTGAAGGCTGGGGCTCTCTCCACAGTACGTGCCATTGCAGGGTCCAGAGGGGGCAGAGACAGCAGCAGTGCAGTGGCAGATGTCGTCCTGGAGCATGTAGTGCAGGCAAGTGAGCTCTCAGGGGAACAGCCAGCAATATATATGTGCTGCAGAGGCAGATACTGTCCCATGTGTCCAAAGTGATAGGTCCAAGTCGTTTGCATCTTCTGAATCTGGCCAATCCATGGAATAGCAGCACCAATACACGCCCACAGCATCCTTCAAATCTTCAACTTCATGACATACATGATTTTGCAACATTGTTGTGGGTGACCAACTGAATTTCCAGCAACCGACTCGCTCGAATTTCGAAAACGCGTCCGTTGCCAGGCTAGGCCATTGACAATGGGTGCGCACCGATCGGTCCATTGCTGTTCAACGCGTACAGGGGTACAACGCGCACCCGCACACATTGAATGCAATGGGCCGGCCGGGCACACCGATCGGTCCATTGCTGTTCCACGCGTACAGGGGTACAACGCGTACCCGCACACATTGAATGCAATGGGCCGGCCGGGTGCACCGATCGGTCCATTGCGGTACAACGCGTACAGGGGTACAACGCGTACCCGCACACATTGAATGCAATGGGCCGGCCGGGTGCACCGATCGGTCCATTGCGGTACAACGCGTACAGGGGTACAACGCGTACCCGCACACATTGAATGCAATGGGCCGGCCGGGCGCACCGATCGGTCCATTGCTGTTCAACGCGTACAGGGGTACAACGCGTACCCGCACACATTGAATGCAATGGGCCGGCCGGGCGCACCGATCGGTCCATTGCTGTTCAACGCGCATAGGGTACAACGCTGTACCCTCACACATTGAATGCAATGGGCCGGCCGGGCGCACCGATCGGTCCATTGCTGTTCAACGCGCATAGGGTACAACGCTGCACCCGCACACATTGAATGCAATGGGCCGGCCGGGTGCACCGATCGGTCCATTGCGGTACAACGCTGTACAGGGGTACAACGCGCACCCGCACACATTGAATGCAATGGGCCGGCCGGTGCACCGATCGTCCATTGCGTGTACAACGCGTACAGGGGTACAACGCTGCACTGCACACATTGAATGCAATGGGCCGGCCGGGTGCACCGATCGGTCCATTGCGGTACAACGCGTACAGGGGTACAACGCTGCACCGCAGACATTGAATGCAATGGGCCGGCCGGGCGCACCGATCGGTCCATTGCTGTTCAAAGCGCATAGGTATAACGCTGCACCGCGACACATTGAATGCAATGGGCCGGCCGGGCGCACCGATCGGTCCATTGCTGTTCAACGCGCATAGGGGTACAACGCGTACCCTCACACATTGAATGCAATGGGCCGGCCGGGCGCACCGATCGGTCCATTGCTGTTCAACGCTGCATAGGGGTACAACGCCTGCACCGACACATTGAATGCAATGGGCCGCCGGGTGCACCGATCGGTCCATTGCGGTACAACGCTGCATAGGGGTACAACGCTGCACCGCACACATTGAATGCAATGGGCCGGCCGGGCACACCGATCGGTCCATTGCTGTTCAACGCGTACAGGGGTACAACGCATACCCGCGACACATTGAATGCAATGGGCCGCCGGGTGCACCGATCGGTCCATTGCGGTACAACGCTGCACAGGGGTACAATGCGCACCGCACACATTGAATGCAATGCGCCGGCCGGGTGCACCGATCGGTCCATTGCGGTACAACGCGTACAGGGGTACAACGCGTACCTGCACACATTGAATGCAATGGGCCGGCCGGGTGCACCGATCGGTCCATTGCTGTTCAACGCATCCCGGTACAAGTGACTGGCATATGTCACCATGCCTGTCTCAGATGAACATATGCCAGCCACAAATAGCTCCCAGGGAGTGAGGGGCACACCTACAACACCACAGCCTGTCCAAACTGTATCATAAGGCATGTAAGGCTGCATTTCCTATTGTGTGTATGTTGGTGTACATGTTGTCCTGTGGGTGTCACCTGGGGGCAGCCACCCCCAGGCTGTGCACGTGTTCATGGGGACAGGATCCTGGGTGTTACATGTACATGACCACTGTGATGTGCAACTGTTCATATCTGAGCATGTGCCATGGTCACATTTCACGGTGGTGTATGTCATGTCACATACCCCGTGAGTCCCATGTGGGACGGTATGTTTGAGCCAGGGTGACCCAGTGGCACAATAGTGATGGTCCTCCACAGTCTGTGTGCATGTAGTGTTTACAATGTCTCTGATTTCATGTGCACAATGGGAGACAGTCTCCACATCCACGTTGTGTGTGCATGGACTTTGATGTTGTGCGTGTGTGTGTCACAGACGTCCATGTCTGTCCCGCAGAGGCAAGTGGAACCACTACCTGTGGGGGTCATGGTTGTTTTGCTGTGGTGTATACATGATACTCCATGTAATGCCAGTGTCCATGTGGCAATACAGGGTCCCTGGGAATGTACCTGTCGTTGAGCTGTGATGCCTGGGGCACATCTGTCCTCACATGTCACTGTGGGGGGTGATTGTGACATGGCAGCAGGAGATGGGAACTGTGACACGGCCTCATGATATCCAATGGGCCAACCTGGGACTTATTGATGCCACTTGTTGAACCGTGATGACAGATGTTGGCCATGTATGTACCATACATGTCCTTACGGAACTGCACACTTCATGTACTTGTGCCTCATAATGATGTATGATGTGATATTGAGTGTGTTCAATGCCGCATATGTGGGGTGACTGACAATCTTGCTTTCTTCTCCTCTGCACTGCAGGGCTCCTGCTGTCCATAGACCATTCCCAGACCTGGCAACGATGGTGGAACGGGACAGCATCCGACGGTACCGCTTCACCAGGCAGCTGATTGAGGATTTGGCAGTGCAGTTGGCCCCACATTTGCAGCCTGGCCGGCTGTATCCTACAGCGCTGACCCCCAAGGTGAAGGTGATGGCAGCCCTACACTTCTTTGCCACCGGTACCTTTCAACATACTGTGGCGACTGCTGGTGGGATGTCACAGACCATGTTCAGCCGTATGCTCCACGATGTTTTGGAGGCAATGTTGCTATACCTGAACCGGTACATCTATTTCCCTAGACTGCAACGACTCACTGACGTGAAGAGTGACTTCTATGCCCTGGGGAGGATGCCGCATGTCATTGGCTCCATTGATGGGACACATGTGGCTTTGGTACCACCACAGGCCCAGTAGCAGGCCTACCGTAACCGCAAGCACTACCACTCGGTCAATGCACTGGTGGTGTGTCTTGCAGATATGACCATCTCACACGTGTGTGCCCGTTTCCCTGGTTCAGCACACGATGCCTTTGTGATGAGGAGTAGTCGCATCCCCAGGATGATGGCACAGATGCAGAACCAGCGTGCCTGGCTTGTCGGTGTGTACTGACTTTGTGCCATTGTGTGTGATCTGATCTGTAGTATTCCGCCCACTTTTCCAAGTCAGCTAATGTGCACTTGTCTGTCCGTAGGTGACTCGGGATACCCCAACATGCCGTGGTTGCTGACACCCCTCAGGAACCCTGTGACACCAGCCCAGATGCGCTACAATGAGGCACATGGTCGGACCAGGAGAGTGATTGAGCGGACATTTGGTCTCCTGAAGAGCCACTTCTGCTGCCTCGACAAGACAGGAGGGTCCCTCCCATATGCCCCAGCGAAGGTGTGCAAGATTATCATCGTCTGCTGCATGCTCCACAACCTGGCAGTGCGGAAGGAGTTGCCTTTCATCCAGGATGACAATGACCAACATCCGCCACCTGTGGAGGATCCTGGCCTGGACCACGATGCCAGTGATGATGATGATGATGGTGATGTCCGCACACAGCTCATCACCAACTTCTTTAGCTGAATGTGAGTATCCTGAGGTGTCATGTCAATGATGTGAGTTGGCATGATATGTGTAGGTGGTGCTCTGGTGCTGTTGGAGTGTGTCCATGGGCTACTTGACTGGATGTGTGTAGCGATGTGTGCTTACAGGTGGTCTGTACTCCCCAACAGTGTTGACATGCTAACTTGGTTCTGGGTGGGTATCTTGTTACATGTATTGTGCATGAGTTTTGCTGTTCTGTCCTGTTCTCCATTGCTTTTGACTGTGTGTCATTTCTGTCCTTCACAGGGTACTTTCAGATTCGTTTGGTCAACTGTGTCCACCGACGACGTCATTGTACTTCCAGGGTGGTAGCTGTTGTGTCCCTACAGGTGATGTGCGCCACACCCATGGACTTCCTTCCTTCTACAGTTGTTGACTGTGTGCCCGCTGCCAGGTGGGATTACCTTGCATCTGTAGTGGTTACGACATGTTGCAACTGTGTAATAAACCTGTGCTTCACTTTGTGATGTGCGTTGTCTGTGGTCACACATTTGACTGCCATTTGCTTACTGCACCTGTGGGCTACTTGACTACAACTGGGAATAGGTGTGGTGTCTGTGCATTGCACCGTCTTTCCTGGCAACATCAGTGTAGGCAATGAGTCAGATGGCCTAGGTGTGTATGTGTTGTGTAGCCCTGGTGGTGTGTCTCCCTCATATGTGTCACGTTGCCATTACTCACATGCCTGTGTTGTACTTGCTGTTGCAGTTCACATACACAGTGTAATTTTGCAGTTCATCATCCCCATGACAGCACCCACGTTGGAATCACAACAGAGGCAAGTATGGTGTATTAGTGTGTTTATTGTGATACATTTGTGTGAATAGTGCATAGGATGGTTAGTGCTGTACATTTATATTGCAATCAGAAGTTCCTAGATGAATTGAAAGTCCTGGTAGACAAAATCCCCAGTATCGGGGCCACAGTTGTCTGAGACATTGGTCCAACTTGTACTCCCCATGTCATGTGTGGGAGTTGTGTTGCCGTCAACAGGGTGAACCTTTTGCGCACAAAGGTGAACATCCAGAACAGGTTCAGGCTTCCTGGGGGTTGCACTTGGCCATCGTCCTCTCACTTGCCCCTCCTCGGACGACCCCTCTTCTTTGGGGGGGGGCCCTCAAGTACAGGCTGCTGCGGTGCAGGGGACTCTCCGCCAGAGTCATCCTCCCTCCCTGTGGCAGTTGCAGTTGTTTCAGCACCAGATGTTGTTGGCACACAGGGAGGTGTAGACTGGTTGCTGGTCATCTGGCGGAGGCATTGTAACATGTCCCTATGCACCGCCGTCATCTCTTGCAGTGTGTCCCACTTGGACTCCACGCGGGACATGTGTGAGTCCAAGCGGGCATGATGGGCAGCCTGCTGCTGTTTAATGTCCCTGAGGAGCCCCACTACCTGGCTGAGATCTCCGGTGCTGGACTGGTACGCATCGGCTATGCGTGCCAGTTGTGGGTCATCATGCACACCAGACACCTCTGCAAGCAGCGACCTCTGTCTCCCACCCCTCCCACCACCCCTGCCGACATGTGCAGTGCGTGCAGTGGCACGCACAGATGACCCTGGTCCCCCTTGGGGGTTGGTGGTGGTGGTGGTGTCCATGGCCCCACGTTGGTCCAGGGTCCCTGTGCTGGTGGTGCTCCTTGTTCTGTCCATGTCGGCAGGGATGGTATTTGTGGTGACAGTCGTTGGAGGGGTGGGTGCAGGGGGTGCAGCTGGTGGTCCTGCTGGTGCTGCAGCTGGTGGTCCTGCTGGTGCAGCATGATGACTTGCACCGGAAGTGCCAGGTTGGTCGTCTTCATCCGAGGAGGGCAGAGGCTGTTCGACACCAGTGAGCTCCGTATCCTCTTGAGCCTGGGACTGGGACTCCTCAGCGTCTTCTGCTGTGTCCCCATCATCACCTGTTTTTGGGAGACACACACAATGTATGTTATGTTTCTGCAGGCATCAATGGTTGACACACCTGACAGTTGTGACTGTGCCTCTGGGTGCGGGCCTGTACATTGCATTGTCCTAAGTTGTCACAGTCAGGGGTTGATATTGGTGTAGCACATTGTCCTGCATTATTTGGGCATTTCTATGTATTTGTTGGGGTGTGAACATGGTCTGCATTGGTTGTTTTTGGTCGACAGCCGGCCCTCCTTCCCACCCAGCCAGTCAGTTATCCCACCATGGACTGTGCTTGCATTGCAGGGAGTGAAAGTTGTCTTTCAAGATGTCAGTCAGTGGTGTCCTGCTGTTGGTTGTTGCACAGTTGCCAGCGGGGCCTTGTGCTCCCCACAGCAGTTGCCAGTGTCAGCCATCTTGTCAGTTGTTTTCCAAATACCAATACCATCCCTGCCGACATGGTGCTGTGATGTGAGCATGGTTCAGGGTGGTGTTGATGGGACAGTTGTGGGGGTGAGCTATGTCTGTGACTATGGCTCCCATCATGCTATTGCCTCCACCCCACTTCCCAGCATTCCCATACTTACTTGCTTTTGTGGGGAGTTCAGTGTGTGTGGGTGTGAGAGCAATGGCAAGATGGCTGACAGTGGTGTCCTGCTGTTGGTTGGTGTGCAGTTCCCAGCATGCCCTTGTGCTCCCCACAACACAGCACCAGTGTCAGACATCTTTGATGGGCCTTTCCACTCTCTGTGGGATGTGCATGCGTGAGTGTGGGCTTGCTGGGCCATGTGGTGGGGGATGTTGAGCTGTGACTACGACTCCCATCATGCTATTGCCTCCACCCCCTTCCCAGCATGCCCATGCTTCCTTCCTTTTGACTCTGCTTCCCTGTGGGGTGGGCTGCCTGTGCTGACAGGATGGCTGGGAGTGTTGTCCTGGCAGTTGTTTGGCTAAAAGTCCCAAGAGTGTCCCTGTGCTTCACACAACATAACCCAGGGTGGTGGTTCTTTGTGGGATCTTGAGTTAGGATGTGAGGCATTGCATTCTCCCAGGTGGGTTATGTGGAGTTTGTGTTGAGGGGGTGTGTGAGGGGAGGTGCTTGTGACTATGGTCAGTGCTGCAAGTCCTCCTTCCCACCCAGCCAGATATCCCACCATGGAACGTGCTTGCATTGCAGGGAGTGGAAGTTGTCTTTCAGGATGTCAGTCAGTGGTGTCCTGCTGTTGGTTGGTGCACAGTTGCCAGCAGGGCCTTGTGCTCCCCACAGCAGTAGCCAGTGTCAGCCATCTTGTGAGTCCTTTTCCACTCCCTGTGATGTGAGCATGGTTGTGAGTGGTGTTGATGGGCCAGTTGTGAGGCTGAGCAATATCTGTGCCTACTACTCCCATCATGCTATTGCCTCCACCCCCTTCCCAGCATGCCCATCCTTCCTTCCTTTTGACTCTGCTTCCCTGTGGGGTGGGCTGCCTGTGCTGACAGGATGGCTGGGAGTGTTGTCCTGGCAGTTGTTTGGCTAAAAGTCCCAAGAGTGTCCCTGTGCTTCACACAGCATAACCCAGGGTGGTGGTTCTTTGTGGGATCTTGAGTTAGGATGTGAGGCATTGCATTCTCCCAGGTGGGTTATGTGGAGTTTGTGTTGAGGGGGTGTGTGAGGGGAGGTGCTTGTGACTATGGTCAGTGCTGCAAGTCCTCCTTCCCACCCAGCCAGATATCCCACCATGGAACGTGCTTGCATTGCAGGGAGTGGAAGTAGTCTTTCAGGATGTCAGTCAGTGGTGTCCTGCTGTTGGTTGGTGCACAGTTGCCAGCAGGGCCTTGTGCTCCCCACAGCAGTAGCCAGTGTCAGCCATCTTGTGAGTCCTTTTCCACTCCCTGTGATGTGAGCATGGTTGTGAGTGGTGTTGATGGGCCAGTTGTGAGGCTGAGCAATATCTGTGCCTACTACTCCCATCATGCTATTGCCTCCACCCCCTTCCCAGCATGCCCATCCTTCCTTCCTTTTGACTCTGCTTCCCTGTGGGGTGGGCTGCCTGTGCTGACAGGATGGCTGGGAGTGTTGTCCTGGCAGTTGTTTGGCTAAAAGTCCCAAGAGTGTCCCTGTGCTTCACACAACATAACCCAGGGTGGTGGTTCTTTGTGGGATCTTGAGTTAGGATGTGAGGTATTGCATTCTCCCAGGTGGGTTATGTGGAGTTTGTGTTGAGGGTGTGTGTGAGGGGAGGTGCTTGTGACTATGGTCAGTGCTGCGAGTCCTCCTTCCCACCCAGCCAGATATCCCACCATGGAACGTGCTTGCATTGCAGGGAGTGGAAGTTGTCTTTCAGGATGTCAGTCAGTGGTGTCCTGCTGTTGGTTGTTGCACAGTTGCCAGCAGGGCCTTGTGCTCCCCACAGCAGTAGCCAGTGTCAGCCATCTTGTGAGTCCTTTTCCACTCCCTGTGATGTGAGCATGGTTGTGAGTGGTGTTGATGGGCCAGTTGTGAGGCTGAGCAATATCTGTGCCTACTACTCCCATCATGCTATTGCCTCCACCCCCTTCCCAGCATGCCCATCCTTCCTTCCTTTTGACTCTGCTTCCCTGTGGGGTGGGCTGCCTGTGCTGACAGGATGGCTGGGAGTGTTGTCCTGGCAGTTGTTTGGCTAAAAGTCCCAAGAGTGTCCCTGTGCTTCACACAACATAACCCAGGGTGGTGGTTCTTTGTGGGATCTTGAGTTAGGATGTGAGGCATTGCATTCTCCCAGGTGGGTTATGTGGAGTTTGTGTTGAGAGGGTGTGTGAGGGGAGGTGCTTGTGACTATGGTCAGTGCTGCGAGTCCTCCTTCCCACCCAGCCAGATATCCCACCATGGAACGTGCTTGCATTGCAGGGAGTGGAAGTTGTCTTTCAGGATGTCAGTCAGTGGTGTCCTGCTGTTGGTTGGTGCACAGTTGCCAGCAGGGCCTTGTGCTCCCCACAGCAGTAGCCAGTGTCAGCCATCTTGTGAGTCCTTTTCCACTCCCTGTGATGTGAGCATGGTTGTGAGTGGTGTTGATGGGCCAGTTGTGAGGCTGAGCAATATCTGTGCCTACTACTCCCATCATGCTATTGCCTCCACCCCCTTCCCAGCATGCCCATCCTTCCTTCCTTTTGACTCTGCTTCCCTGTGGGGTGGGCTGCCTGTGCTGACAGGATGGCTGGGAGTGTTGTCCTGGCAGTTGTTTGGCTAAAAGTCCCAAGAGTGTCCCTGTGCTTCACACAGCATAACCCAGGGTGGTGGTTCTTTGTGGGATCTTGAGTTAGGATGTGAGGCATTGCATTCTCCCAGGTGGGTTATGTGGAGTTTGTGTTGAGGGGGTGTGTGAGGGGAGGTGCTTGTGACTATGGTCAGTGCTGCGAGTCCTCCTTCCCACCCAGCCAGATATCCCACCATGGAACGTGCTTCCATTGCAGGGAGTGCAAGTTGTCTCTCAGGATGTCAGTCAGTGGTGTCCTGCTGTTGGTTGTTGCACAGTTGCCATCAGGGCCTTGTGCTCCCCACAGCAGTAGCCAGTGTCAGCCATCGTGTGAGTCCTTTTCCACTCCCTGTGATGTGCGCATGGTTCATGGTGGTGTTGATGGGACAGTTGTGGGGGTGAGCAATATCTGTGACTACGACTCCCACGATGCTATTGGCTACACTGACTTGCCCAGCATACACAGAATTCCTTTCTTTCAGTGGTCTTCACTGTGTGTTGGTGTTGTAGTGGTGGCTACATGTCTGGATGTGTTTGTTAGTTATATTTGTGCCACTGCCTAGCTGTAGTTGTAGTTGTGTTTGTACATGTGATGACACGGTTAAATGTAACTTTGAGATGGCATGTGTTGTGTTTATCTGACTGACATACACATTTTGGGATGATTCTGTTCTCGTTGCTGTGTAATTGCTAAGAGTGCATGGTTTGACTCTCCCCTTGACAGTGATGTGTGTGTGTATTGTGGCAGAATATTGTGTACATTTGTTGTGTACTCACCAGGCTCTGGGATGTTTTCTAGTCCATAGACGCTCACTGGTGGAAGGATGGCCCGCACCTTCTCCTCCCAGGGCCTGAGGTATACTGGCTTGGCAGGAGGGCCACTGCCGGTGTATTGGCTCAGGAGGTAGTCCTTCTTTAGCAGCTCCTGTACCCTCCTGCGCACGTCATACCACCTGTTCTGGATGTCAGTCTTTGTGCGCAGACATGGTGATTGTGCGTTCACCCTGTTGATGATCCTCTCCCACATCTTTGTTTTCTGGGAGATGGGTTTCTGTTGGACCAGTGCGCCAAACAGCTGTGGCTCTACCCTGAGGATCTCGTCTACCAGGACTTCCAATTCACAATCTAGGAACTTGTGATTCTTCTTTGGGGGCATGGTGATGGGTGGTGATGGTGAGTGATGTGTGTGTTGGTGTGCAGGTGAAGGTGTGTGAGTGTGTGTTTTGCTGGGTGTATGTGAGGTAGCTATTTGTTGGTGTGCTGATGGTGTGTGGCTTGTGTGAGGGATGAGCTGTGGGTGTGTGGTTGCTGTCTGTTGAGTGCTGGCAGGTGAATAGCATTTGCAAAGGATCATGGTTGGGATTTGTGTCCTTTATATGGGTGGAGTTGTGGGTGTGTCTTTGTTCTCTGTCCCCACCCCCCAGTATTTATTGGCTTTGTAATTGCTTGTTTGGCCTTTTTTTGTGTATTTTCCCTTAGTACTTTCTGTGCATGTTGGAAACGTTCTTGTGACCGAGTCGGACCCTGCAGTTGTCTCGTACTGTCTTCTCCGTTTCGTTCACGCTGTGTTTGTGCAATTTTCTATGCTGCGTACGCGTCGGTCGCGGTGTTTTGTGTTACTTTGGCTCGCAGTTTTGTATGCGTGTCGGTCGTACGGCTTGTCCTCCGTACGACTCGGTCGTGGTTTTCGCGCCTTGCATCGTACTTTGCGGTTTGGAGTTCGCGGGTACGTTTCGGTCGGATTTGTTCCGGGTACGTGTCGGTCGGTTCGATTCGCGTGTTTTTCCGGTCGGATTGCTGTTTTCCGTGCGGCTCGGTCGTTCGGCTTGGGTTCCGTACGTGTCGGTCGGATTTTGCACGCTTTGCATCGTACTTTGCGGGTCGGGCGCCACAGGTATGTGTCGGTCGGAATTAATTCCGGCTCCGAGTCGGTCGGTGCTTTTTCCGGCCCGAATCGGAATCGACCCCTTTATATGTATGTGTGAACTGTCGGGTAATTTTACAGTGTAATTTGAATGTAGAAGAAGGTTTAGTAAATGGAGCAATGGGAAAAGTTGTTGATTTTGTAAATTTTCAGAACAGAGATGGAATTGAATTTTTGAAGATTAAATTTGATCAGATTGAAGAGGTAAAACAGATTGGACATTGTAGTGTTTGTTGTTTGCTTGTAAAAGATTTGTATGTTCGTAGAAAACAGTTTCCTCTTTCTTTAGCATATGCTGTAACCATTCATAAATCTCAAGGTTTAAGTGTAGACAGTGCTTTGGTAAATATTGGAAGTACAGTGTTTAAAGAAGGCATGGCATACATTGCATTGTCTCGAGTAAGAACATTATCTGGTTTGTATTTGATTGATTTTGATGAGGAAAAGATTAGTGCTGATGTAAATTGTGTAAAAGAGTACAATCGGTTAAGAAGACTTTATACTCCGCATTTAGGTGAATATCCCATATATGAGAAACTTGTAGTGTGCCCAAAACGGAAATATGACAAATATTCCACTGAGATTCAAAAAAAGAAAACAATTCAAGAGAATTATGAAACTGCAAAGAAAATGAAAATGGACACAGTTGATGATATTGTAGGATACCAGTTAGAAAATAGTTCAGGTATCAACTGCTTTGCTAATGAAATTGTGAATGTTGTGTTTTATCTAGAGGATCTTCATCATGAATTTATGGAAAATCGAGAAAAAAGATTCTGTTCTTTACTACATTATATTTTTCAAAAGTTGGTAACTGATAGAACTAAAATCCATACTGCTTCTGGCATTCGGCATCTTTTGGATATATGTACTGGATCATTGAAATTTACATTGAATGTACAACAAGATGCACAAGAATTTCTTATGTTCATGCTTGCAGTATTGGAAGATGAAGGAATAGAAATTGAAAATTTATTTGGACTAAGTTACAGATGGGATCATAAATGTGAAGCGTGTTCATTTTCTTATACCACTGAAATAGACACTGAACGATTCATATATTTGACAATACCAGATTGCAAATCAGTGTCTCTTAACAAATGAGTAAAAACAGCTAACCAAGATATGAAATGTTCTCATTGTAAATCAGAAATGTTGTCAACATTATTCATAGAAAGATTTGGACAATATGTCATTTTAATGCTACAACGTTGTAGAGCAGATGTAAGAAAATTGGAAACCAAAATTAAAAATTTTGTGGCAAGTCAAGTATCAACTTCAGGAAGAACTTTTAAAGCAGTGGCTATTATTTTCCATGATGGACCTACTACAACATCTGGACACTATACTGTGTATTTAAAGTGCAATAAAGGATGGACACATTGCAATAATGCTCATTTGGAATTCAAATGTTGGTTGCCTTACGAATTACCAAATTCATGTCTGATATTTTTGATGCAAAAGTTTTGAAAACATCATTCGGCCTATTGGGAAGATGTGAACACGAATTAACGAGTTTATTTTGGATATTTTCAATGCAAATGGATTTGAAAACATTATTCGACCTATTGGGAAGATGTGAACAATTACTGTTTGGATTATTGTTTGTGCTAATTCTCATTGCATTTGCAAAATTGCGTTTGAAAGAAGTAGTTTATATATTTGATCTTTATATTATACGCGATGTAAATGAGAGTGTATATTTTACAAAATGTACTTGAGAGAAATAAAAGACTTACGGCCAGATGTACGACCGTTTTTGCATGCGCAAACGGGTTTGCGAACCCGTTTGCACATGCAAAAACAGCATGGGCCATGTACAAAGCCTATTTAGTGAGTCGCAGTTTATTTGCGACTCAGCTAAATAGGTTTATGACTCGCTATTAGGAAGGGGCGTTCCTTCCTAATAGCGAGCGTAAGCCCATGTATGAATGTTTTGCGACCGCAATTGCGAGAGGCTCTCAATTTGCGACCCCATTGGGAATCGCAAACAGTGTGATACACAATGTTGTACATCCAAAATAGCGCCTCACAAATTGCGAGTCGCAAAAAACTCGCAATTTGCGAGGCGCTATTTTGCGTGTCGTACATCTGGCCCTTAATGTACTTGAAGAATGTAATTTAGAAACTGTAGATAGGTAAAACAGATAGATACACTTGTAAATATTTTCAACGCAGATTTGTTTTTTTTTTACAATCTCATTAATTGTTTTTATGATCCGCTGTTGTATGATGATCTACATTGAAATCACTGTGTATGGTGAAATGCAGTAGAACAGCAAAAAAGGGAAACTGAATATGTTATGTAATTCTAAAATTATGTTGTGTTCTTAAAACTATAATATTATATGGAATACAGAAGGTAATGGTAAAGTTTGAAAAGATTTTAAATTCAGTTTACAACAAAACTACTGTAAAATAGTTCCGCCCAGTTTTGTATCTTCTTTAGTAAAAAAGGTAAGATGAAATAATGTAATAAGCATGATAATCTGAACTAATGTTTACAGTCGCTTTTACTGCACTTCCATTTTTAAAAACACTACCCATGTACTCATTTATACAGTTAGGCACTATTTCCACACTCCTCCATTCACCCAGGCACTATCCATGCACTTCTACAATCACCTAGCCAGTACCCATACAAATATAATATCACCGAGACACTACGTATGTACTCCTCCAATCACCCAGGCACTACCTTTACACTCATGCAATCAGCTAGACATTACCCGTACACTCTTGCAATCACCCAGGTATTACCTATACACTTCTTCAATCCCCCAAACATTACCCCTGCACTCATGCAATCACCCAGATACTACCCTTGCACTCTTTCAATCACCCAGGCAGTATCTATGCACTCCTCTAATCACTCAGCCAGTAACATGCACTTATAAAATCACCCATACACTACCTATGCACTACTTCAATCATCCAGGCACTACCACTACACTCATGCAACTACCTGGACATTACCCCTGCACACATACAATCACCCAGGCACTACTCGTGCACACCTCCAATTACCCAGACATTACCCCTGCACTCATGCAATCAACTACTCCTTCAATCACTCAGGCAGTACACATGCACCTATAAAATCACCCAGGCACTACCTATGCACTCCTATAATCACCCAGGCACTACCCCTACACTCATGCAATCAGCAAGACATTACCCCTACACTCATGCAATTACCCAGGCATTACAAATGCATTCCTCTAATCCCCAGACATTACCCTTGAACTCATGCAATCACTCAGACATTACCCCTGCAGTCATGCAATCACCCAGACATTACTCATGCACTCCTCCAAACACTCACATATTATCCCTGCACTCGTGCAATCACCCAGGCATTACCAAAGCACTCCTTCAATCACCCAAGCACTACCCTTGCATTCTTCCAATCACCCAGGCACTACCCCTGTACTCATGCAACTACCCAGCCAGTACCTATGCACTTATAAAATCACCCAGGCACTACCCCTACACTCATGCAATCAGCTAGACATTACCCCTACACTCATGCAAGTATCCAGGCATTTCCTATGCACTCCTCTAATCCCCCAGACATTACCCCTGCACTCATGCAATCACTTAGGCATTGCCCATGCACTCCTCCAATTACCTACACATTACCCCTGCACTCATGCATTCACTTAGGCATTACCCATGCACTCCTCCAATGACCCAGACATTACCCCTGCACTCATGCAATCACCTAGGCATTACCCATGCAGTCCTTCAATCATTCAGGCAGTACCCATGCACTTATAAAATCATCCAGGCACTACCTATGCGCTCATGCAATCACACAGGCACTACTGATGCACTCCTTGATGCACCTAGGCATTACCCATGCACTCCTCCAATCAGCCATGTACTATCCATGCACTCATTCAATCACCCAGACATTGCTCTTGCACTCATGCAATCACCCAGGCAATCACCCAGGCACTAGCTATGCACTCATAGAATAACCCAGGCAGTACTCTTGCACTGCTGCAATCATCCAAGCCCTATCCATGCACTCCTCCAATCATTCAGCCAATACCCAGGCACTTAAAAAAATCACCTTGGCACTACTTATGCACTTTTTCAATCATCCAGGCACTAGCACTACAGTCATGCAACCACCCAGACATTACTCCTGCACTCATGCAATCACTTAGGCATTATCCATGCACTCCTCCAATGACCCAGACATTACCCCTGCACTCATGCAATCACCTAGGCATTACCCATGCAGTCCTTCAATCACCCAGGCAGTACCCATGCACTTATAAAATCATCCAGGCACTACCTATGCACTCATGCAATCACACAGGCACTACTGATGCACTCCTCGATACACCTAGGCATTACCAATGCACTCCTCCAATCAGCCATGCACTATCCATGTACTCCTTCAATCACCCAGGCACTACCCTTGCACTCCTCCAATAACCCAGGCACTACCCCTGTACTCATACAATTACCCAGGCAATACCCATGCACTTATAAAATCACCCATGCACTACCTCTACACTCATGCAATCAGCTAGACATTACCCCTACACTCATGCAATTACCCAGGCATTACCTATGTACTCCTCTAATCCCACAGACATTACCCCTGCACTCATGGAATCACCAATGCATTAGCTATGCACTGCTCCAATCACCCAGGCACTACCCATGCACTCCTCCAATCACCTAGGCACTACCACTACACTCATGCAACCACCCAGACATTATCCCTGTACTCATGCAATCATCCAAACATTACTCTTGCACTCATGCAATCACCTAAACATTACCCATGCACTCCTTAAATCACTCAGACACTTACCATAAACTTATAAAATCACAAAGGCACTACCTATGCAGTTCTCTAATCATCTAGGCTCTACTTCTGCACTCACGCAATCACCCAGGTATTACCTATAGATTCCTTCAATCACCAAGGCGCTACCCCTACACTCATGCAATCAGCAAGACATTACCCCTACACTCATGCAATCCCCAAAGCATTAGCTATGCACTGTTCTAATCACACATGCACTACCCTTGCACTCCTTCAATCACCCAGGCAGTATCTATGTACTCCTTCAATCTCTCAGTCAGTATCCATTCACTTATAAAGTCACCCAGGCACTACCTATGCACTTATGCAATCACCCAGACACTACCACTGCACTCATGCAATCACCCAGGCTCTACCTGTGTACTCATGGAATTACTCAAGCACTACCCTTACACTCATGTAATCACCCAGGCACTAGCTATGCACTCGTAGTATAACTCAGTCACTACTCTTGCACTGCTGCAATCACCCAGACACTATCCATCCACTCCTCCAATCATCCAGCCAGTACCCATACACTTATAAAATCACCCAGGCACTACTTATGCACTCTTCTAATCACCCAGGCACCACCACTACAGTCATGCAACCACCCAGACATTACTCCTGCACTCATGCAATCAGCCAGACATTACTCATGCACTCCTCCAATTACCCACACATTACCCCTGCACTCATGCAATCACTTAGGCATTACCCATGCAATCCTCCAATGACCCAGACATTACCCCTGCACTCATGTAATCACCTAGTTATTACCCATGCAGTCCTTCAATCACTCAGGCAGTACCCATGCACTTATAAAATCACCCAGGCACTACCTATGCACTCCTCTAATCACCCAGGCACTACCCCTGCACTTGTATAATCAACCAGGCATTACCCCTGCACTTATATATTCAAGCAGACACTAACCTTGCACTGCTCCAATCACACAGGCACTGCCATTGTACTCATGCAATCACTCAGGCACTACCTAAGCAGTTATGCAATAACCCAGGCAGTACCCTTGCACTCCTCCAATCACCCAAGCACTATCCATGCAGTCCTACAATCACCCAGGCAGTACATATATACTTATAAAATCACCTAGGCATTAGTTATGCAATCTTCCAATCACACAGGCACTACTGATGCACTCCTCCATGTACCTAGGCATTACCCATACACTACTTCAATCACTCAGGCAGTACCCATGCACTTATAAAATCACCCAGGCACTATGTATGCACTCCTCTAATCACCCAGGCACTACCCGTGCACTCATGCAATTACCCAAGCATTACTGATGCATTCCTCTAATCACCCAGTCAGTACATATACACTTATAAAATCATCCAGGCACTACCTATGCACTCATGCAATCACCCAGGCAGTACCCCTACACTCATGCAATCACCCATGCACTACCTATGTAATTATGCAATAACCCAAGCACTACTCTTGCACTCCTCCAATCACCCAAGCACTATCTATGCACTCCTCTAATCACCTAGACTTTACCCTTGCACTCATCCTACCACCCATGCATTAGCTATGCACTCCTCCAATCCCCCACACACTATCCTTGCACGTCTGCAATCACCCAGGTAGTATCCATGCAGTCTTCCAATCTTTCAGGCAGTACCCATGCACTTATAAAATCATCCAGGCACTACCTATGCACTCATGCAATCACACAGGCACTACTGATGCACTCCTCAATGCACCTAGGCATTACCCAGGCACTCCTCCAAACACCCATGCACTATCTATGCATTCCTTCAATCACCCAGGCACTACCCTTGCACTCATCCAATCAGCCAGGCACTATCCATACATTCCTTCAACCACCCAGGCACTACTCTTGCACTCCTCCAATCACCCAAGCACTATCCATGCACTCTTGCAATCACCGAAACAATACCCATGCACTCCTTTAATCACTCAGGCACTATCTATGCACTCCTCTAATCACGCAGGCAGTACTATGCAATCATCCAGCCACTACCCATGCACTGTTACAATTACCCAGGCATTACCCAAGTACTCATGCAATCACTCAAGTAGTACACATGCACTTCTCCAATCACCCAGGCACTACACATGCACTCATCCAATCACACATGCACTACCCATACACTTATCCATATATTACACTTGCCACAATTCATACAACACTTACAAATTTGTCTATTTTTAACCAAATAGGTGGTTCTAAAAAGAACCATTTTTTTCTTTTATATTTTTTGTGTGTTTTTCCAACTCTTTTTTGTATTTTCTTGGTGTTTTTTAAAAAGAAAATGAAAAAATGAACAGAACCAATGGCGAAAACTTTCAAAACATTATGCGATTACAAAGTCATTGCACATTTTTTTTTAGCAATGGTGGTTTTTAATGGCAACCACGATGGCATCCACTGATTGTTCACCAAAACATATAGGGGCATATTCACAAGTACGTGTGATAACCACCGCAAGTTTAGCTTAACGCAACTTCTCACATCGCAGTCCATCGCGGGAAAACAACGCCGTGTTAACGTAGCATTCTCAACCTGGCGTCACCATGCGATAGTCCCACGATAACGCGTCAAATGACCGCGTTAAAAACTACGCGACCCCGAAAAAATGAGAAACACCAACGTGAATAAAGTTGCGTTGAGGCCAACCACGAAAAAAAAACCTGCAGCAACCAGCGACAGGCCTGCAATCCCCACGCGTCTGGAGGAAAAATGCACCATAGAAGCTGAACATTAAAAACACACCATAAACAAATCAAACTGCGCAGCAACACGGATGCACCCGGAACCAGTGCCCAGATCAACGCGAACCCCACAAGCCCCACAGACCACCAGCAATGAACCTCGGGTGCGGGGAAGGCCAAGGAGAAGAGGAAGAGGAAGACGGGGTACAGTCCGCAGGTAAACCCCATCGTCGTCACGGAGGTGACAGAGCACCAACAACAACTGTCCGTCACCAACACCGTGTCATTGGCAATACAGACAGAAAAATGGCATCCCATCGTGAATGCAGTCGGAGTGCCGAGGAGGCCAAGATGCGCCGGCATGATGTGAAAAGCCAAACCAAGTAGAAACCCCCTGCCAACAGGAAGGCAGCAACGGCGAATGGAGGTGGGAGTCCTGCGCCACAGGTGGAGCTGGAGCAAATGGCGCCCACAGTCATCAGTGTGGAGACGATGCAAGGAGTCGGGAGTCCGGACACTGCTCCACATGACCTGAGACAACAGCAACAGGGTGAGTAACGAACAGGGACTGTGGGGACGGGGGGGATGGGCACAATGGCACACATGCACAATGACGTGTAGCACACCGCACACCCACAATAACCCTGGGACATGTCTCTGATCCCCGTGGCACACATAGAAACATCAAGTAGGCCCCCGTTCACCATGTGCCCAAAGGGGTCCCACCCCACACAACACAAATTACACAACACACACATGCACCCGTGCGAAACACAGCAAAGATGCGTATGTGAGAGCCACACTGACATTGCAAGTGACACCACATGACCAGCAGCATGGCTGGAGTACAATCACCATGACACTGTGCACGCCACAAGACTGAGGTGGCTGAGTGTGGACCACATCCGGAAAGGAGCAGATCACACTCTGACACATCCACCTGCACAAACAATCACTGACGTCAACAACACATCTGCAGACAAACAATGCACAAGAGTACAAAAACCGTCCAAGAGCACAAATGACCCAAGTCACCAACATCACAGCACCTCAAAAGCACAAAATCCAAAGGCACACCGCCTCCAAGGGATCAGGGGCAGCAAAATCACAGCTGCAGGTGCGACTCCCACACAAAGAAGCACACACACATAGCAATTACAGCACACCCACATGGACGACAATGTGGTACACAGCCCAACACCTCACTGCAGAACAGAGGACACAACTGGGTTCCGCCTGTGTTTAGAAAAGGGCCAATCACATCTGACACAGCAGGAAACTGTGAGATGCAAATGTACGTGTACAACCTCACCTACGTCATGTAGTCCAAATGTCCACTGTCCCGCATCAAATAGTCCGCCCCTCCCAAACAGTTACAATGTACATTGTCATGAGGTCTGAATGAAAACTTGAACAATGCGGCAACATACATGCCAACACAATGTCAACAAGCATCTCCCATTCACATTGCAGAGGGACAAACAACACCTCCAGCAGAGCAGACCAGACAACTCCACAGTGATGCTGAAGAGGACCACCACACTTCCGACACCTACGCCCCACAACAGTCCATGGACATCTTAGGCAATCGCCGTCCAGGAGCAGGGCAGCACCGCTGCATCGAGGATACCCCACCCCCTGCACAGACAACACATCTGGACGCACCCACCAGCCCACCCAAGCACACATCGCATTCCAAGGCCAGGTGTCAGACTGCCAGAAGG
Source organism: Calotriton arnoldi (assembly GCA_963921515.1). Taxonomy (NCBI): domain Eukaryota; kingdom Metazoa; phylum Chordata; class Amphibia; order Caudata; family Salamandridae; genus Calotriton; species Calotriton arnoldi. The sequence continues at coordinate 25,572 of CAWUFW010018560.1, forward strand.
GGGTGGCCTAACATGTGCTGGTGGGGTACTACCTCATGGAAGCCGAACCAGATCACATATGTGGGTGTCTAAGTCCCATCAGGGCCCGCCAACACTCCCCAACGGAGACCCACACTGCGACAGAGACACATGCCTTTGCACATTTCCAGTACTGAACCACACCCAGGGCCACGGGATGATCATCCACACCCCCACGCCGGACTGGCATACGCCGGCCCAGTTCCCTCCTTTTACGCATTGAGTGGGGAAGGACAAAGCTACATATGCAATGTCCCACCCGCTGCCTGCGGTGACATGGCTGCGTCCTCTGTACACGGCACAATGTAATGTTGTAGTGCCCGGGGCACAAATGCATACATCATGAGCACACAGACACACACAAATAGTTTGTTGAACTGGCCACGGGCACGTGCGCCCGACACCTTTATTGGCATGGTCACATGTACAGTGACGCATGTGCTGGATGTGTGTGGGGTGAGTGTAAGCCAGCCCTCATGGAGTCGTTGGTGCTGGCAACAACTTGAACAGTGATCACAATTGAAGCAGAAACATAAAACACCAGCACAACAGAAACAACTGTGAAGCATCATGGTGGTAGCCGGAGGGAGTACAGTGTTCACCCAACATGCAAGCAGAATGTTCCCTGATTTGTGGTGCACTGAGTTAGTGGCACCTGAAGAGCTGAGCAGGGTATCAAGCTGATGATGGCCCCCACGACAGGTGTGAGCAACTCTGACACTCTGGCAGTAAGACACTTACGACTTTGGCACCTGTCCTTTGGAGTTGGTCCTGGCGGTGGTGGCATGTGCATCCTGCGGTGATGCGACGTCCGGGCAGGTCAGGACTCGATTTGATGTGTGAGCCAAGGTGGACCGCAGTTGAGGCCGGAGGCAGCGGACAGTGCAGGGCCACAGACACATAGCGTTGATGACCTCCAGACCATCGACCCAGAGGCCATCCAACATACCATCAGACTGGGGCCATGGTTTGAGCTGCACGGAGTTAGTGGCCCCGGATGCACTGCGGCCGGCACAGGCACACCACCACAGGACGGTGACTTGCGGTGCAGTGAGATAGGGCCACGCAAGGTGAGCGGGTCCTCGTCGATGTCGAAGGTGAATGTAGCGGAGGTTTGCGGGGGACAGTGGAAGGTGTCCTCCAGGGCATGATGCAGAGGGCAGGAGCCGAGCCGGAAGCAGCAAATGGAGGAGTGGAATGCTACAGCCTCGTTTTGGCCACATAGTCAGTATCTCCGACATGATGATGAAGACAACCCCCAGTCCATGGACTCAGTCGCCAACAAATCTCAAGAAGAAAGTGTCCATGGTTGTCGGGGAACAGACTTAGTGGCCCCGGAACTGGAAGGGGATGCAGTCTGTGACGAGGCCAGTACAATGATATCAGGTCTGCCATAAATGAATCATGACTGAGTTCCCAATGTGTGCCCTACTCGACCGATGTGTAGTCCGGAGGCAGCGGCCAGCGCGGACCAACTGCTCTTCAGCGAGCTCCTCCTGGAACACTGACACACGGCGTTGAAATGGCATGTGGGGATGACTCGTGGTTGACCGAGGCAGTAGCGACAGAGCTGAGCGGGTGTTTAGCCAGCGATGATGCCGTGTCCTGCCTGGTACGGACTGTCATGGATTTGTGTGGGGCCTGCAGGACCGCAGTGTTCCCACACCTGTTCCTGTTTAAAAGTACTCCCATGAGTCATTGAGCTGACGAGCTCGTGGAAGAAGCACCCGCACGCCAGTGAGAGGCACTTGACCTGATGCAATGTTTGGCAGCCTACTCAGCAAACCCCAAATTTGAAGCCTGTAATCTCTACTGATGACAGTTAAAGAACCAGAAACACATGTCTAGAGATCAGCACTATCTGCGCCAACTCTGGCGAAACACTCGGAAAACTTTAGCAAAGCAAGCAACATGAGACTGCATTTACCAGAATGCCAGGGGCGAACCTTGCTGGGGGGTGACGCGGTGTGCTCCCACCCCTGTTCCTGTTTAAAAGTACTCCCGTGAGTCATTGAGCTGACGAGCTCGTGGAAGAAGCACCCGCGCGCCAGTGAGAGGTACTTGACCTGATGCAATGTTTGGCAGCCTACTCAGCAAACCCCAAATTTGAAGCCTGTAATCTCTACTGATGACGGTTAAAGAACCAGAAACATGTGTCTAGAGATCAGCACTATCTGCGCCAACTCTGGCGAAACACTCGGAAAACTTTAGCAAATCAAGCAACATGAGACTGCATTTATCAGAATGCCAGGGGCGAACCTTGCTGGGGGTGAAGCGGTGTGCTCCCACCCCTGTTCCTGTTTAAAAGTACTCCCGTGAGTCATTGAGCTGACGAGCTCGTGGAAGAAGCACCCGCGCGCCAGTGAGAGGTACTTGACCTGATGCAATGTTTGGCAGCCTACTCAGCAAACCCCAAATTTGAAGCCTGTAATCTCTACTGATGACGGTTAAAGAACCAGAAACACGTGTCTAGAGATCAGCACTATCTGCGCCAACTCTGGCGAAACACTCGGAAAACTTTAGCAAAGCAAGCAACATGAGACTGCATTTACCAGAATGCCAGGGGCGAACCTTGCTGGGGGTGAAGCGGTGTGCTCCCACCCCTGTTCCTGTTTAAAAGTACTCCTGTGAGACATTGAGCTGACGAGCTCGTGGAAGAAGCACCCGCGCGCCAGTGAGAGGTACTTGACCTGATGCAATGTTTGGCAGCCTACTCAGCAAACCCCAAATTTGAAGCCTGTAATCTCTACTGCTGATGGTTAAAGAACCAGAAACACGTGTCTAGAGATCAGCACTATCTGCGCCAACTCTGGCGAAACACTCGGAAAACTGTAGCAAAGCAAGCAACATGAGACTGCATTTACCAGAATGCCAGGGGCGAACCTTGCTGGGGGTGAAGCGGTGTGCTCCCACCCTGTTCCTGTTTAAAAGTACTCCCGTGAGTCATTGAGCTGACGAGCTCGTGGAAGAAGCACCCGCGCGCCAGTGAGAGGTACTTGACCTGATGCAATGTTTGGCAGCCTACTCAGCAAACCCCAAATTTGAAGCCTGTAATCTCCACTGATGACGGTTAAAGAACCAGAAACACGTGTCTAGAGATCAGCACTATCTGCGCCAACTCTGGCGAAACACTCGGAAAACTTTAGCAAAGCAAGCAACATGAGACTGCATTTACCAGAATCCCAGGGGCGAACCTTGCTGGGGGGTGAAGCGGTGTGCTCCCACCCCTGTTCCTGTTTAAAAGTACTCCCATGAGTCATTGAGCTGACGAGCTCGTGGAAGAAGCACCCGCGCGCCAGTGAGAGGTACTTGACCTGATGCAATGTTTGGCAGCCTACTCAGCAAACCCCAAATTTGAAGTCTGTAATCTTCACTGATGACGGTTAAAGAACCAGAAACACTTGTCTAGAGATCAGCACTATCTGCGCCAACTCTGGCGTAACACTCGGAAAACTTTAGCAAAGCAAGCAACATGAGACTGCATTTACCAGAATGCCAGGGGCAAACCTTTCTGGGGGGTGAAGCGGTGTGCTCCCACCCCTGTTCCTGTTTAAAAGGACCGCAGTGTAGTCCGAAGGCGTAGACATCAAGGGCCCACAGACATGTGTGGTTGGGATGCCCAGCACATACTTTGTGTCACCACATCGAAGGGAGTATAGTGAGTTAAACTCAGCCATGAAGTGTGTACTCGGCCATTGTGTAATCAAGACTCAGTTCCAAATGTGTGACCTACTTGACCGCAGTGTGGGCCCGAGGCAGCGGTCAGCAGGGGCCCACAGCCACGTGTCGTTGGCCCGCGATGCACAGAGTTAGTGACACCAGAGCAGTTGTCGGCAGTGTTCGATCAACTCCGTAATGATGATCATTTTCTCCTCCGGACTGAACCGGGTCTTCCTCTTACTCGTCTCCTTGCGTACAATGATATGAACTCCGCCATGCAGAAAACAAGACTCAGTTCCAGATGTGTGACCCACTCGACCGCAGTGTGGGGCAAAGGCAGTAGTCAGCAAGGGACCACAGACAGGTGTAGTTCGAATGCTATGCACAGAGTTGGTGGCACCACATCGAAGGGAGTACAGTGCTATAAACTCAGCCATAAGGTGTGTACTCTGCCATTGCATAATCAAGACTCAGTTCCAAATTTGTGACCTACTTGACCGTAGTGTAGGCCGGAGGCAGCGGTGGAGTACGTCAACGAGAAAGGAGTAATGCGGGCCTGTGTTGCGGAGGCCGTGATGGTCTGAGGAGGCTGCCAAGGTCGCGGGCTTCGGGCTTGGAGCTTGCGCCAGCACGTGGTGGGCCCTCTTCGACACACGCCGGTGTCGGCAGGTGAGCAATGAGGCCTGGCTGCGCAGGGGCTGGCATGACGGGTTCAGGGACCAGCGGCCCGGGGTGCAGCAGGCACACAGGATCGCAGGCCACACCGCTCACGGTGACAGCGTCGGCCTCGTGGCGGGGTGGGAGGCGCCGCCCTGGCAGACACGTTGGGCATTCTGGAAGAGAACCACGCCCAGGGCTATGTGCTTTTTATTCACACCCCTACGCTGGCCTGGCATCCTCCGGGCCAGCCCACTCCGCACACGCTTACAGGGGGGGACGTTACAAGATACATTTCCACGATCTTCCCCACTGGCTGGGGTGACATGGTTGTGTCCACTGTCCACTACACTCCAAACACCAGCAGTGCATGTAGACATGGCTATGTCTGTGGTCTGCATACTGCAGTCTGTCCAGCACATCTCCGCCACACTTGACATTGTGTACATTCTCATTCATGGGTCACTTGCCTCCTTAGCACATGCCTGGTTCCCACCTCTCCCCACATTCCGGTATTGTGTGGCTGAGGTGCCATGCCGTTGATGGCTCATGTACATGGCTAACCAAGGTTGCCACAGTAAGTTGTGCTGTCGTGTCTGGTGGGGGGGCATGTTGTTTGGCATGTTGTATGTGATTTTGTGACGTGTGCAGTGCCAGAGTTTTGAGTTGCATGATTGTGGAGTTGAGGTGTGTGGTGTATTCATTTGGTACTTGCAAAACATTTTGTGATAGGCAATTTCAATGTTGCCTCAATACGTTTTGGGCCCATGCCTGTTGCGGGTACTTGGGCCTCCCACCCGAGTGAGGCACCATTTGTATCGGGAGAGCTGGGGGAACGCTGGGTGGTAGGAAATTTGTGTCATCCCGGTGATGCCACAACTTTCCCACACAAAAATGTGTGAAAAAAGTGATTTTTTCAGCACAATTTCAGGTTTGCAGGGGATTCTGGGTAAGAAAACGTTGGTGGATCCACGCAAGCCATACCTCCCTGGAATCCCCGGGTGTCTAGTTTTCAGAAATGTGTGGGTTTGGTAGGTTCCCCTAGGTGGCCGCCGAGCCCCAGGCCAAAAAGTCATGGGACCCCCTTGCAAAACCAGGTCGTCTTCTGATAGGCAATTTTGATGTCGCCTCAATACGTTTTGGGCCCTTGCCTGTCGCGCGTACTTGGGCCTCCCACCCGAGTGATGCACCGTTTTTATCGGCAGTCCTGGGGGAACGCTGGGTGTTAGGAAATTTGTGTCAGCCCGGTGATGCCACAACTTTCCCACACAAAAATGTGTGAAAAAAGTGATTTTTTTCTGTAACATTTCAGGTTTCTGGGGGATTCTGGGTAAGAAAACGCTGGTGGATCCACGCAAGCCATACCTCCCTGGAATCCCCCGGGTGTCTAGTTTTCAGAAATGTGTGGGTTTGGTAAGTTTCCCTAGGTGGCCGCCGAGCCCCGGGCCAAAAAGTCATGGGACCCCCCTTGCAAAACCTGGTCGTCTTCTGATAGGCAATTTTGATGTCGCCTCAATACGTTTTGGGCCCTTGCCTGTCGCGGGTACTTGGGCCTCCCACCCGAGTGATGCACCGTTTTTATCGGGAGACCTGGGGGAACACTGGGTGGTAGGAAATTTCTTTCAGCCCGGTGATGCCACAACTTTCCCACACAAAAATGTGTGAAAAAAGTGATTTTTTCAGCAAAATTTCAGGTTTCTGGGTAAGAAAACTTTGGGGGATCCACGCAAGCCATACCTCCCTGGAATCCCCCGGGTGTCTAGTTTTCAGAAATGTGTGGGTTTGGTAGTTTTCCCTAGCTGGCCGCCGATCCCGGGGCCAAAAAATCATGGGACCCCCCTTGAAACCAGGTTGGTTTGTGTTAGGTAATTTTGATGTCGCCTCACTAGGTTTTGGGCCCTTGCCTGTCGCGGGTACTTGCCCCACCCACGCGTGTGAGGTACCATTTTTATCGGGCCTCCCAGGGGGGGCAGAAAGGCTGTAATGGTGGCTGGGGGGTGTGGGCATTGGCGTGCCCGTTACGGGCAGCCCCCACCCTAAAAAAAATGCACCAAATAAAAATCCCTGGTGTCTAGTGGGCTTTCTGCCCCCCCGGGGGGGAGATTGGGGGCTACTGCCCCCATCTGCCTCCCAGGGGGGGGCAGAAAGGCTGTAATGGTGGCTGGGGGGTGGGGGCATTGGCGTGCCCGTTACGGGCAGCCCCCACCCTAAAAAAAATGCACCAAATAAAAATCCCTTGTGTCTAGTGGGCTTTCTGCCCCCCCGGGGGGGAGATTGGGGGCTACTGCTCCCATCTGCCCCCCAGGGGGGGCAGAAAGACTGAACAGTCACAATTTTTTGGGGGGGAGCAAAAGCCCTTGCCCAAGGGGCCGCTCGCCCCTCCCTGGTGCCTTAGTGGGTGGATCCCTGCTTGGGGATCGCCCTCCTGCCCCTGTGCGCGCTGATCTTCATTTCACTGAAAGGGAGGGGGGGCCTCGGGAGCTGGGGAAGCTCTTCCCCAGCTCCCGAGGCTGTGGGGGAGAAAAGGAAATCCCTCTGCTGTCTGCAGCAGAGGGATTTCGTGCCCCTGGCCTCATGAAGGAATGGTTCCGTCATGAGCACAGGGGCACCGATGCTCATGACGGAACCATTTCGTCATGAGCATCGAAGGGGTTAAATAATCTCTTGGTATAATATACATATTAAAGTTATATACATATACTTTTAAAACGTAAAAATTTGCAGTGGATCCCCGGAAATACGTATGTGACGTTGCGCGGGGCCGAGAACCACGCACCCTTCGCATACCGAACGCGCATCGTACACGACTTAACCAATATGGCGGCAAAATTGTTGGATTCGCGCACCCACCGTGATTGATACACGATCGGTACGCGAATCCACTTTTTAAATAAATAAATAAAAATGTAAATTCATATTTTAGAAAAGAGAAAAAATCACAATTATTTGTATAAAAGTTTAAAAATTTAGAAAAAGCATTTTTTGGACATTACAATTAGAAATGAACATTTAAAAAACATTTGAAATTCACTGAAAAAACCATAGGTTTCAGGGATGTTATAGTTAGAAATTAGCATTTAAAAACCTTTGAAATTCACTGAAAAAAACCATAGGTTTCAGGGACGTTATAGTTAGTAATTAGCATTTAAAAAACCTTTGAAATTCACTGAAAAAACCACAGGTTTCAGGGACGTTATAGTTAGTTGGACATTTCACTCGTACAAAACCAGAGAAATTCGGACGTAATAGTTAGTTGAGCTAACTATAACTCGCGCCCCGCAATGCACTGCTGATGACATCACATATTACATCACTCATGACATGGTCAGTGACATCACTGATGACATCATCCACGTGATAATCTGATGCACCTCCTCACACCCTAATATAACCTTTGATACACCCACTCTAAATTACAGACTGCTATTCTCAAAACCATAGACACACCAACACCTATAACTACATACCCACTCACTGATTCTTAGGTCTACACACACATCCACTCGCTCACCCATACAGTCACTCATACATGCAGTCACTCATCAATACAGCCACTATCCTATGCACTCATACACCTATACAGACAGTCACACACTGCCACTCACCAATAGATTTACAAACACAGCTACTCAGTCATGCAAAGAAGCAATCACACTCCCATTTACTCACCTATACAGGTATACACATACCACCTCACTTATTCATACAGGTACTGCTGCTGTTAGAGTCTCCAAAGTACTTAATTGAGAGACTGCAGAGGGTCCAGACAATGGCGGCCAAGCTGGCCTTATCAAGATCAAGATACTCATCCTCCTCGCGAACGCTGGCAGAGCTACACTGGCTTCCAGTGTCAGAAAGGATTACGTTTAAATACCTCTGCCTGGTGTTCAAGGCTCTGCACGGTACTGGACCCAAACCCATGCAGAACAAATTTGCATGGTATGTCCCCACTCGGAGTTTATGCTCATCCTCGGCCAATTTGGTTAAGGTGCCCAAATTCAGAAAGGTTAAATTAGGTGGGAGAGCTTTCAGCATTGCGGCAGCAAGGCTTTGGAACAAACTCCCTATTAATATCAGACAGTCAGAAGATTTGATGCAGTTTAGGAAAGGAGTTAAAACCTGGCTCTTTCCCAGGGATTGAACCATCCTATAATCAGCCTGCCTCGATCAATTTGCTCACAGCCATATAACCATCTACGGCTGATTTGAGCACATGTTTGATAGCGCCAGGATACCCTTTGGGCGACAGTGCGCTTTATAAGTGCTTAATACAATACAATACAATACAATACTAACACATACTTACTCTTTTATACAATCACTGACACAAGCACACACTCATCCATACAGCCACTCTCACAATCACTCACTCTCACATATAGTCATTTATATAGTCCAACACTCACATATACTGCCTTTTGCACATATGTAGTTACTCACACATGTACCACTGAGACATCCATTCACTCACCAACACACCCATACACACACTCACCCACCCATACAGCCCTTCACAGATGCACTCTTCAACCCATACACCCAGTGAATCACCCAATCACACATCTATGCACAGTCACACACCCCCAACCACCCACACAGACACTCAGGCACACATACAGATACTCAGACAATCAATCAATAACCCATATAGACACTCATGTAGCTGCTCACTATCCCATGCAGCCGCTTACACACCAACTGACAGACTGATACAGACATTCACACAGTTTAGTCACTAACCCATGCATTCAGTAAGACACATTTAATCACTCACTTATACAGTCAGTCACGCACCTACTAAATCATCCATTCAGACACTCATACACTTACTCATTCTTCAATACACCTTGGCCTATATATATATAAAACATATTTAAACTTTACAGAAACACATAGTCACTGGATGATGTCATCAGTGATGTCATCAGTGATGTCATTCGAGATGTAATGTAATGTAAATTGGTACTTATAGAGCACACAGATACTCAATAGAGAGTCCCGGCGCTGAAAGACCTCAAGACAAGTAACTGACAATATATCTACAGGAGCACTCGGCTCTTTGGCTATTGCTGGAATAGCCAAGTTTTCAGGCGCTTCCTGAAGGTGAGTAAATCCTGCACCTGTCTAAGTGACCGTGGCAGACAGTTCCATAGATGGAAGGCCTGCACTTGGAAGGAGCGGCCGCCTATGCGGACGCGGGAGAACTTGGGGATGGACCCCTGCTGCTGCGATGAGGACCTCGGAGTTCTTTGCGGTATGTAACGCTGAACTCTTTTCCTAATATAAAAGGCGCCAGTGTCATGTAGGGCTTCAAAGGCCAGAACCAGAGCTTTGAACCGAATCCTCTTGCGGACCGGCAGCCAGTGCTGGGCTTTTAAGTGGGAGGACATCCGCGTTCTAGGTCCTAACATGAGAATCGCCCTAGTCGCCGCATTCTGGACCACTTGAAGACGTGTCAATAAATATTCCGGCAGGCCCAGGTACAGGACGTTTACGTAGTCCAGCCTTGACACAATCAGAGCCTGGACCACAGTCTTCCTATGAGTAACCGGAAGTAGGGGCAGAAAGTGCTTTAACATTTTTAACAAGCCGAAACAGGAACCAGCTATTGTTTGGATCTGAGCTTTCATAGATAAATTATCATCCAGCTTCACCCCTAAGTTCTTGACTGTCCTTACTGAGGTTGCAGGGGGGGACATGTCCAAAGGCCACCATTGGCGCCACACCTCACAGGGAGAACAGCCAAAGAAAATGATCTCTGATTTCTTCGAATTACACTTTAATTGGTTCAGTTGTAGCCAGGAGAACACCTCTGACAGGCAGATGTTGATCATATCCCCTCTAAAATCAGCGCCCTTGTCACAGGTAAACAGCTATTGAGTATCATCTGCATATGATACTATTGTCGCGCCATGTGCCTCCGCTAGATGCACGAGGGGGACCATATATAAATTGAAGAGTGACGGGCTCAGAATCGAGCCCTGAGGAACCCCTACCTTCATGGGGGAGATGGGGGCAGCAAAGGGCGGATACCAATCATTTGCTGGCGGTCTTTCAGAAAAGAAGAAAACCACTTGAGAACCGTGCCACCGAGGCCGCACTCCTGAAGTCTCTGCAGGAGCCGGTTGTGGGGCACGGTATCAAAGGCCGCAGATAGGTCCAACAGAATCAGTACCGCTTTGCCTCCTTTGTCTAATATCTCCTTGATAGCCTCAGAGACTTCCAGTAGAGCTGATTCTGTACTAAAGTTTGCTCTGAAACCAGACTGGCTATGGTGGAGCACCTGGTTGACTTCCACATATTCCGTGGTGACTAGATTCACATATTTCTCCAATACTTTGGAGAAGAAGGGGAGTAAAGATATTGGCCTATAATTAGAGGCTATCAAGGGGTCGGCCGAAGGCTTTTTTAATAGAGGGAGAATTTTTGCATTCTTCCATCTGTCAGGCACCTGCCCATTCTGCAGCGAAGTGTTCAGAATCAGATTCACAGCTGTGTATTCTCATCAGTGATGTCATCAGTGATGTCACTGACCATGTCATGAGTGATGTAATATGTGCTGTCATCAGCAGTGCATTGCGGGGGCGCGAGTTATAGTTAGCTCAACTAACTATAACGGCCGAATTTCTCTGATTTTGTACGAGTGAAATGTCCAACTAACTATAACGTCCCTGAAACCTGTGGTTTTTTCAGTGAATTTCTAAGGTTTTTTAAATGCTAATTACTTACTATACCATCCCTGAAACCTATGTTTTTTCAGTGAATATATATATGTGTGCGTGTGTGTGTGTGTGTGTGGCCTGGTCAAACATGAAAGGGTGGAGCCAAAATTGTTCTTTTCCAATGAGATCTCAGGGATATTGTCCCATACATGGGCCATAACCTGCTAAATGGCGTTTTACTGATTTTTCCATTAATCTCTTCAGATGCATGAGGTAGGCTTGAGCACCTCTGACAAAGAATTTTTTTTTGTAAAATGCAGTCTTGACACATTGCTGAATTGTATTCTGTCCTTAATGGGGATTAAACAGACATTTTCAAGGAAGGGGTTATGTTCTCTGGTACAACTCATTTTGCACGTTTAGAAGAGCACCCTGTGGGCAATAAGTCCACAGATCTATGAGAACTGATGAAGGCATGTTATCAATATGTGTTACAAGCATCTCAATGAACTATCAAGGAGCAGCACAGGAGCCACTCCTTGGTAGAAAATCCAAATCCCTGTAACACGTTTTGAAAACTTATCAGCTGAACCTTAGCTCCCTTTATTGAAAACAGAAAGGCTCAGCGTGTGAACGAGGACCTCCATTAGATTTCTGCAAATCTTGGACTGCTCTGGAGAGGAAATTAAGAATTTTCTGTTTCGATTGTGCAGGAAGGTTTCCCTTCCTGCACAAAAATAATCATCCCAGCAATGCAGGCACCCGTGCGCCATGGTGCAAAGGAGCCTGCTTTGGCTCTCTCCAGCCCATTGTGGGAAAAGGACAGGAATGTGCCATATCTGATAGATACGGTGCATTCCTACCCTTTTCTCTTGCCGTAGGGCAGCGCAGCAGGAAGGCCTGTGGCACTGCCCTACAGCAAAACCTCATAAATGAGGACCTCAGTTTCTCAAGTTTGCTCTTAGGAGCCTGATACTGGCACTGCTGAAAGTCAGGAATGGTGAATACCAAGGTTGTCTTTACTTGTTTGCACTATTCCATACTTCCTTTCTCTTTATCTAATTCTTGTGGGGTCTTTTTCAAACCTTTCCCCTTTGCCACTATTTTCCTACATCACTCGTCCGCCTTCTTTTTCCCTGTTATGCCTTTTTCTCTCTTGCCCTCGATTTATTGTACCTAAATATCATTGTCAGAATATTGTGTGACATACATATCGTATGCTAAAGATCATTTACAAAAATATTGCGCTATTGGAGTAAATGATAGAAAATGTACTCATAATAAGACTATACGTTTGTAAACGATATTTAGAAGACTGTTTATATGAGACAATATTTCTGTGCACATTATTTTAACATGCATGTGCTCTGGGTCAAAGTCTGATGATAAAAACACAAGTCCCACTCCCCAAAAATGGATGCCATGGTCCACCACTACCAACCAACCACCTGTACAAATCAATCACTGCATTTATCTCTCTGTCATGTGATCATAGGGCCACCCGAAAACCATTTCAAATATATACAAGCTTCTGTCACTTTCACTTTCTCTCTGTGACTCGCCCTGTCAACAACACGTTGCTGCTCTCGTGCTGATGTGGCCCATGGTCCACTGAGATTGTTAATATTGATATAACATTCTGAGCTAATGCGGCGATAATTTTATCGCACTATTACCAAGCTGTCGCTAACAGCCGTTAGTGACAGTTTTTAGGCGAAAACGTCAGTTGTAAAGATCGCTACTTCTGTTAGCGATAATTATCTGCAGGAGAGGCGTTCCCGTGCAAAAACGGCCGCAAACCCCACTACTCCATATTCACAAGGGGTTCCTTGAAGTTCTGAAGACTAAAAAAACTGTCCCTAACTGCAGTTAGAGCCAGTTACTTAAGACCAGAAAATAGCTGGTCTTAAAAATGGGGATAACACTTGGGGCCTCATCTCAGCAGGTTTTGGTGCTGGACAGCGCTGCAAGCAATGTTGCAGCGCTGCCCTGTGACAAAACTACAGTGCAGGAATGCGCACCATCAATAAGATAGTGCGCATTGCTGTGCCCCAGTCATGAAAAGTGTTGCAGCGCTGCGACAAGACAGCGTTGCAACACTTCTCACTACGCCCTTCTTGCGACAGCATGGATGTGCTGTATTCACTGGACAGCGCTCCATGGCGCAAGTAATGACAGATATGTCAGGAATCCTGACGTATCTGTCTGCGCTAAAGTCACGCATTGCTGCAGTCGTGTCACAACCATGATGCAACTCCAGCAATGCATGGGGCCAGCCTATCCCTGTGGCACTGCGTCACCCTCACGCCTTCCAACTGGCAGGCGGAAGGCACTGACGCAGTGCCATTCATGAGGGGTGCCCGAATGTCGGCGCTGTTGGAGAACCATCGGTGGTGGTTGCGCGCTGCGGTGTCATCGTTTGGAAGCGTTGGTGGAGTGTTCGTGCGGAGGGAGTTGACGAGACGTTCTTCGGTGGCCTTGATCCAGCTGCGAGGGGGTGCGATGATGGTGGTGGCGTCCGGTGGCCAAGGTGAAGACGTGATGTTACCAATGATGGTCGGTCCAGGATAGTCCGGTGTTGTGGCTGTAGTTGAAGTTCCCGCTGGCGGAGGTGACGTGCTCGACCGTGTGTTCTGCTATGTGGCTTGTTGAGGTGACCTGCTGCTTGCGTCTGAGGTAGGGGACCTTCCCCAGGAGGGGGTAGTGTTCTGGTCACTGGGGTTGTCCAGGTGGAACTTGAGTTCACCGAGTAGGATGTCGTCGGTGGATGGGAGACCCTGGGGTGCAATGAGGTCTACAATGGTATTGGAGTATGGGGGGCCATGGCCCGGGGGGCCTGCACATGAGGGTGCCGCAGAGGATGTACTTGGGCTTGGTCCGGATCTGGGAGTTTAGGTGGTCCATGGTCACCCTTGGGTCATTAGAGTGCGTGGGCAAATCGGAGTGTGCTTCTGTAGGTGATGGCAATGCCTCCTCCTTGATGGTTGGGTTGCTCCTTGCGGGTGATACTGCAGCCGTCAATGATGGCGATGGCGACGTCCGGTCCGGAGCAGAGGTAGGTCCTGGCAGGTGAGCTGGCATCCAGGGTTGATGGCGAGGAGGGTGCTGGCGTCGTAGCGGTGGAGTGTCCAAGAGGAAGGCTCATTGGTGCTGAGCGCGGTCCAGGGGCAGACGGATGCAAACGGCATAGCCTATGGGTTGCCTTTGGCACAGGAGATGACCATTACAATGCAGGCAGTACATCGTTAACAACGCAACTCCGACAACGCAGATGCCTTTACATTGCATTTGATTACAACGCATTGTGAGGACAGTAATGGGGTAATTAAAAGTTCTTCGGGTGGGTATGGGTTTCGGATGTCTGATCAGGAAATTAGGGTGTGTTTTGGGGTAAAATATGGAAATTGGGGTGCGTTTTGGGGGCTCAAAAAGGAATTTTAGGGTTCACGGTTTGGTTTGGGGTACAAAGGTTAGTTTTTGGGTGCACTCACTGAAGTGGAAATAGTAATTTTTATGTCTCCGCTATGCAACACCGTCCCTACTGTTGCAATATGCCTAGTATTAGTATGCATTGGAATGGAATGCCATGTAATGGCATGCGTCGTAACTACGTATGTACCTTTGGCACACGAGTGGTACGCCCACTGCACATGGGCGCACAGCGGACGCCATTGAGAAGTGCGGGGGGGCTGGACAGCTGGGAGGTGGTAAATGCTGCAAAGAACACTGGATGGGGCGTGGACGCAGGGGTGTGTGTGAGCAGGTGTTGTAAATATTATAATAAGGGAAGTCTTACCTCGAAGCCGGGTCCCGTGTCTTCGTTGCTCCAGCTCTCCTGCGTCTGCTTCCAGGAACAGGAAGTAGGCAGCCAGGCTCCCTCCCCTGAGCCAATCACAATGCTGCGATGCGGCGGTGGGATTGGTAATTGGCAACGGGACAAGGCATGCAGCCAGGGGCTGGAGGGGTGGGCATGTTCTCCATGCAGGCTGTAATGCAGCCTGCATTACGAACAGGGAAGTGCGCATGACTGCTTTGGGCGGCCTGAGTAGGCCGACCAAACAATCATTGCGCACTTGAGTGGGCATGCCAATCCGCCCATGCCTTGCCGCGTGCTTGGAGCAGTCCTACCCACCCTCCCACCCACAAAGGAAACATAGCACGGTTACATCAGTAAGTTATCATCATGTGATGATTGTTCCTCTTCTGCACTGCTTGAAAGCAGTGGGGCAACGCTCTTCTGCCATAGCGGATGAGCCGCCACTGGGGGTGCGTAATCTACGTGTGCTAGGCCTGGGCAACTCGACCCCCAGGCGTCCCGCACTACGCTTCCCACCTTCTCCTTACCTGGACATTGACACCATGGCACAATCCGCTGCACTCTCTCCAAATCTGTGACTCAGCCAGCAGGAGCCTCAGCCAGGTGTGATTTCACAAGCCTGGGTACAGCAGTCACCGCCAAGTCTGCTGGTGAACCTCCCGATGCAGTCAATGCAGCAGGGCCCCCTTAGGCATGAAGTTGCAGCGCTCTCGCCGTACAAGTTCGGCGCAGTTCAGGGGCCTCACCCTCCACAGCGTCCGGCCAGCCCAACATCATCCGGTTTGTGATGCAGAGAGGCGGCACCCACCGTTGGTAATCCCCTCAGTGCACCCCGGTGTAGTGGTGGATCGTAGTATGCGATGCAGACCTCCCTACGTTGGGGCGCAGGAGCGCCTCTACTATTAACAGCTCCAAGGTGCGCAAGGCGGTCTTCTCACACAGGTCAGCAACGTGTCTCCATGCGACCTGCCAGACTTCACCACCGGGTACGGGCGATCGTCACACCTCAATGACTACCGCCACGGCTCATTGACTCAACAGCTCCTCCGCATCCCACTCCAGACTCCAGACGCAGGTCCAGCATGGCATCCAGGCTCCAGACGCAGGTCCAGAGAGGCATGCAGGCTCCAGATGCAGGTCCAGCGAGGAATCCAGGCTCCAGACGCAGTTCCAGCGAGGCATCCAGGCTCCAGACACAGGTCCAGCGAGGCATTCAGGCTCCAGACGCAGGTCCAGTGAGGCATTCAGGCTCCAGACGCAGGTCCAGCTAGGCATCCTGGCTCTTATCCTGGTCATCCTGGATGTTGGGTGGCTTGCAGGGGTTGTTGATGTGTGCTGCACTTGGCCCTGGCTGCTCCATTCTGCATTTTTTTGTTTTTATGCCTATTTTCTATTGGATGTTGACTGATAGGCTATTTTTTGCATTAGAGGCAAGAAAAACTCACGTTGGGCTGACTAACGTGAGTTTTTTTGCCGCTAATGGGCCTATTGGTAGTTTTCGCCCACCAACGCCGGATTTTCTATCGCCATCGCGCTGATGTTAGCGGCAGTTTTCACCGCCGTTCCCTGATACTATCGCCATGTAGCGACGGCTTGTTAATATGCTGCTAACATGGCGATAGTTTTCAGGGTTAGGCAGCGATAAAAAAGTTTTTTGTGTCCATAGGAATCTAACCACTCCCTGTCATATATCCCCAGAAATCAGATTATTTGATGTTTTACTATCAGTTTGTAGTGATCAAAGATTAGTATAACTTGTTTCGCAATTTGTAATTTACATGCTAAAGTAATTTTGTGAGCTGCTATATGTGTAGTGCCACAAGTCGAGTTATTTAAGTCTAAAGTGATATAGAACAACAACATTATTAGTGACCAGGCGATAAACATCACCATATGGCAGCACAATTCCAGTTCCAGGTTCTTAAAGGATCATGCAACATTTGCTGATTAGTCCCACCAGGCAGATGATATGTTATGTTATACTATTTTATAGAGCACACTATCACCCGAAGGATCTCTTTGTGCTAAGCTGAGACATTGAACAGTGTACAAGTGACCAAATATTAGCAGGGAATAGAGAGGAGGAAATAGACACCTCCCAATAGCCTTCATTAAAGTGTAAGGGCCTTATTTATGAGGCGTTGCAACACTTTTGTGCCGCAGTTGCGTCACTTTTTGTGAAGCACCGGTGGCGTAAAAAATGCGCCACGTTGCACACTATTTACAAAGTGACGCATCTAAGCAGATGCGTCACTTTGTAAAGCCCAGCGCTACATTATACCTGCGTCTGGTATAATGCATGCAGGGTGGGCGTTCTCCTGTAAAAAGCCTCATAGAAGTGGCACAGTGAAATCTATCAGATTTCCCTGTACCATTTCTAGGACGCCACTGCGTCAAAACCTTACACCTGCCTCACAGTCGGCATAAGCCTGACGCAGGCCCCTTCACATGGGGCTTGCCACATGCGAAAGGACACATTGCTGGAGTTGCATCTGTTTTCAGACACACCCCAGAAATGTGTCAACGTTTGCGCCTACAGATACGTCAGTAATACGAGCGTATCTGTAACTCCTCGCAACATGGGGGGATATTCTCAAGAACGTGTGATAATTATCGCAAAATTAGCTTAACGCAACTTTGCACATCGCAGTCTATCGCGGGAAAATAACGCTGTGTTAACGATGTATTCTCAACACGGCGGTACCATGCAATAGTCTCACGCTAAAGCGTCAAATGACCGCGAAAAAATTGCCGTGACGGCAAAAAAAGCGAAACACAAACTCGAAAAAAGTTGCGATGTGGCCAACCGCGATAAAAAAATCTGCGATAACCAGTGACAGGCCTGCAATTCCCACGCGTCATGTGGGAAAATGCACTATAAAAGCACCAAAAAACACAAACAAAATAATTAAAACTGCGTAGCACCATGGAGGAAGCCGGAGCAAGTACAGAGGACGACCAGAACCCCACAAGCCCCCAGGAGGACCAGCCTGGGACCTCGGGGTCACGGAAGGGCAAGGAGAAGAAGACGAGGAAGACGAGGTTCAGTCCGCAGGAAAATAGGATCATCATCACGGAGGTGATAGAACACCACCAACAACTGTTCGTCACCTCCAACATGTCATTGGCAAATAAAAATGCAATATGGCAGTCCATCCTGGACAAGGTGAATGCAGTCGGAGTGAGGAGGAGGACAATTAGAGAGGTCAAGAGGCGCTGGAATGATGCGAAGCGCAAAACCAAGAAGAAACTCGCTGACAACCATCAGGCAGCAATGCAGACTGGAGGTGGCAGTCCAGCGGAACACCAGGAGCTGGTGAGATGGAGGAAATGGTGGCCACAGTCATCAGTGGGGAGACGGTGGCAAGAGTTGGGGGTCCGGACACTGCTCGACATGACCTGACACAACAGCACCAGGGTGAGTACCGAACAGGGACTGGGGGGACGGGGGGAGATGGGCACAATGGCACACATGCACAATTAAGTAGAGCACGCTGCACACCCACAATGACTCTGGATTATGTCCCTGATCCCCTTGGCACACTGCAGCACACATACAAACAGCAAGTAGGCCCTCGTCTACTATGGGCACAAAGGGGTCCCTCCCCACACAGCACCAATCTCACAACCAACCCATGCACACGTGTCAAAACCAGCAAAGCTGCGGGTGTGTGAGCCACACTGACAATGCAAGTGACACTGCATGACGAACAGCATGGCTGCAGTCCAATTATCATGACATGGTGCACACCACGACACTGAGGTGGCTGAGTGTGGAACACATCCATTAAGGAGCAGGTCACACTCTGACACATCCACGTGCACAAAACAACCCCTGACGTCAACAACACATCTGTGGATAAACCATGCCCAAGAGTCCAAAATCCGAACTAGAGCCAAAATTAGCCAAGTCTGCAACATCTCAGCACTGTAGAAGCACAGAAGTCAAAGGCACACCGCCTCAAAGGGATAAGGGGCAGCAAAATCACAGCTGCAGGGGCGACTCTCCCACAATGCAGCACACACACATAGCAATAACAGCACATCATCATTGATGACAATGTGGTACAAAGTGCAACACTCTCACTACAGAACAGAGGACACAACTGGTTCGGCTTGTGCGTAGAAACTGGCCAATCACATCTGGCATAGCAGGAAACTGTGAGATGATAATGTACGTGTACAACCTCACATCCATGATGTAGTTCAAATGTCCATTGTCCCGCATCAAATAATCAGCTCCTCCCAAACAGTCACAATGTACATTGTCATGCAGTCTGTATGTAAACTTGAACAATGCGTCAACATACATGTCAACACAATGTTAAAATGCATCTTCCCTTCACATAGCAGAGGGACAATCAACACCTCCTGCAGGGCAGACCAGACAACTCATCAGTGATGATGAAGAGGACCTCCACACCTTCGACACCGACGCCCTACAACAGCTCATGGACAGCTACGGCAACCCACCTCCAGGAGCAGGTCAGCCCAGCTGCATCGAGGAGACCCCACCCCCTGCACAGACCACACTGCAGGAAGTACCCTCCACCACGGCTGGCTCCCAGCACCTCACCGAAGAACACATAGCATTCCAAGGCCATGTGTTAGACTGCCAGAAGGAGGTGGCTGAACAGGTGCGGTGGGTTTCGACCTCATGGCAGCCAAACTAGATGACATACGTGGGTGTTTAAGTCCCATCAGGGACCACTTACTCTCCCTAACGGACACCCACAGTTCGCTCCATGATGTCCAACAATCCATGCCCGACATCGCTGGAGTCATGACTCTGAGAGGAGAACAACTGTCTAGTCAGAGTGGCCTCAGCGATGTCAGCCGAGAGTTGGCACAGATGCTGAGGATAATGGAGAACATGGAGCGGATGCATGCGGAAAGAATGGCTGCCAAGGATGCACACCAGCGAAAAGTTGTTAGGATCTTCCATGCCCTGCAGATCCTCATCATCGCATTGCTGCCACTAAGGCAGTCGCTGATGAAGGCTGCTGGTACTTCTACACACACATCTCCGGCCCCTGATGTGTCAGTGGCACACAGTGCTGCAGACCAAACATCAGCACCCACATGTCAGACAGATGACATAGAGGACGGAGATGACGGTGATTCCACCTTTGTAGTAAGAAGGAGCCAGTAGCATTCTTCTCTGCAATATGACCTGTTTCAGCTTGGTTCTGCCCTCTGCATCATGCCCTGTAACAGCACCTCCCACTGTCCCCCGAAACACTCTGAGACACTCACCTTGGACCTCGACATGGACTGCCATATTTTGTTTGCTTACCAATTACACAGCAATCAGACTGCGGACTGTACTCTTCCCCTTCCGATGTACTTGTCAATCCCTAAATGACTCTGGCTGGCCCTCCACTGGGCTACAATGTAATGTGGGGTTTGCATGGCCATGTACTGCTCCAGCTCCGACACTCCACCGAATGTGAATAAATCATTCAAATTCACACAGATGTGTCATGTCCATAATCGATCAAGTATGAAAGTATGGATGAATGTAAGGACATTGATTGCCCAAAAAGGTACACCCTGGGAAATGAAAGCAATGCACATGTTTGACCGTGACACACATAGGAAGTGAGATGACTGGGAATGTGTGCACTAGCTGTGGCCTCATTGCTCTGAAACAACAATCGCGCAATTCCTCAACTTTGCCCCACGCAATGTTAGAAATAGGGCTGGGTATGAAATGTCAAAGTCGTTGGCAGGCCTAAAGTAGTGTCCACCATCACATTTGACAACAGAACATCTCTTTGCATACCTACTCGCACTCAACTGGGTGGACACAGCCTGTAGTGATGGATCACATTGATCCACATGGCAAGAATATGGACACCATACTCACGTTGCTGAAGACACGTAAGAGCAGAGGTATATCAGCAACTATCACAACCACTATGTCTGGCTCACAGAGGTGGAGCTGGCAATAGGGACTCACCCCTAAGTGAAATGCGTCAGTCAGTCCCTCCCTGTGTACGGACAATGCTCATTGAGGCACACGATTTGTCATTCTAATCAACACTCATCACAGTTGAACACTAGTGAAGTTGCGTAGACTTTATTGCCATGTGGGTGTCAGTACGGGCAAGACAAGGGCCACAACATGCAGACCAATGCATCAGACACTAACAGGCAGCATTCGGTCACGGTACAGTTCCACGTGACAGGCGTTGTGCATGCGCCCGGGATGTTCTGCCATTGTGTTGGTGGCTCTCGTAGAACCGGCACTCTTCTGACCTGTGGCAGTTGTGTGGATGATATGCCACAGCTCGGAGCAATGAGTCATATGTGTGTGCAACGTTTGGACGTATGGGTTGTTGTGTACGTAAGTGTCAAGGCATTCCCTGCAAGAGTACCTCGAGCAGAACTTCTGGGTGTGGGGTGTGAATACGTTGGTCTTTCATTAGCGCTGCGCGAGGCGAGGGAGTCGTCATCATCTGCTATGGTATCTCACTCAGGGGGTGCCTGCCTCATGCAAGACCTAGGTCGGAGGTGCAGATGTCCTTCCGCCTTATGTATTGAGACAAAGGAGATTTCATCCCTAATGTTAGTCTGACTACTGCTTGCAGTCTGGAAATGTGATGTGGCTTTCACGCTGCAATTGAGGCTAGGCCTTAGGCTTATGGTGCACCAATAGCGATACACACACAACAGTTGGCATGCATGAGCGAAGAGCCCGAGCGGCCTTGCGCTCCTTGTACAATCCCTTCGTGCGCGGCCGTCCTCCGGGTGCATGCAACATTGTCGATTGCGGGCCGTGTGGGGCAGACACTGCAACAGAGACACACGCATCAGTTGGTTTCCTGTCCAGCCCAGAAATGAACCACGCACAGAGCCCAGGGATAATTATTCACACCCCTACGCTGGCCTGGCGTACGCCGACCCAGCCCACTCGGCTTACGTATAAAGGGGGGGACGATGACGCTACGTGTCCCAGTTCTTCCCCACTGCCGGAGGTGACATGGCTGCGTCCGCCTGACATATCACGAGACTCAATCAGAAAGGGTCCATGACTTGCGTTGCACAGAGTTGGTCGCAGCGGAAACACTGCGGCCGGCATTGACCTACCGCCACGGGACGGTGACTTTCGGTGCACTGAGGTAGGGGCACCTTAGGTGCTGAGCGGGTGTGCAGCATGCGATGATGCGCCGTCCTGGCGGTCCGGACTAGTAAGGATTTGTGTGAGCCCTGCTGGACCGCAGTGTAGGCCTGAGCCAGCGGGCAGCGTGGGCCTACCGCCATGTGGCGTTGCCTCGCGGTTCACAGAGTTAGTGGCACCTATAGAGCTGAGCGGGTGTGCAGCCTGCGATGATGCTGTGTGCACTGATATGATCTCTGCCATTGCGAAATCAAGACCCAGAATCACGTGTGTGACCTGGTGGCCCGCGGGGCGGGGCTGCATGATGTGGAGGCTGCCAAGGTCGCGGGCCCCGGGCTTGGAGCTTGCACCGGCACGTGGTGGGCCCTCTTGGAGACACGCTGGTGGCAGAAGGTGAGCAGTGAGGCCTGGGTGCGCAGGGGCGGGTAAACACCGCTGGGCGGCGGGAGGGGCTGGGGTGCAGCAGCCTGTGTGCGCAGGGGCGGCCAAGCGATGATGGCGTGTGCAATGATATGAACTCTGCCTTTCATAAATCTGGACTCTGTTTCAGATAAGGGACCTAGTGGACTGCAGTGTATACCGGCACGTGGTTGGAGACACACCGGTGGCAGCAGGTGAGCAGTGAGGCCTGGGTCCGCAGTGTCGGCACTCTCTCTCCCTCTCCCTCTCTTCCTTTCACTGTCTCTCTCTCTTCCTCTGTTACTCTCTCTCTCTCCTTCTCCCTCTCTTCCTTTCACTGTCTCTCTCTCTCTTCCTCTGTTTCTCTCTCTCTCTCCTTCTCCCTCTCTCCCCCTTTCTCTCTCTTTCTCTCTTTCTCTCTCTCCCTCTCTTTCACTCTCTCTCTCTCTCTCTCCCTTTCTTTCTCTCTCTCTTTCTCTCTCTCTCTCTCTCTGTCCTTTGATGAGCGCATGACACACCTTCTTATCTTGAATTTTGTCTTGCAGGCTGTGTCTTACAGATTGTCCAGAGAAGACCCGCAATGACTCTTCCGAATAGTTGTTTTGAGTTAAATTTGAATTAAATAATTTGTTTGGAAATTCAAAGATGAATGAATGATTCTCCTTTTTCTGACCACACATGAATGTTAATTGTTGTACTTGTGCGACATCAGGTGAATTGTTTTGTTCATGATTTCGTAAAGTTGATGTAAAATATCTTTGTCCGGGGTAGGGCCCCGGGGGGGGTGGGGGGGTGGCGGTGAGTGTTGTGGCCCTCTAGGGTGTCCGGCTGCATGATCAGTAGCATCTGTTGCTCTTCTGGTGTGGCTGTGGGCTGGGCTCCCATTTCTGGTGCAGGTTATCGTCCGACTTAATTTAATACCAGGAAAGAGCAGGTATTAATTCCCTGCTGCTAACGTGCCTTATCGCATGTTTTGTGATCTTATCGCCGATCTGGCTGGTCGTTGAGAATGTTGCGAAGTGGTGTTGTCGCAGGTTTTTGCACGGGAACGCCTACTCTGCATCTCATTAGCGTTAGTTGCCGGTTTCATCCGTGGCGATTTTTTTTGCGGCTGCTATCGCAGGAAAACTGGCGATATCGGCTGTTAGCACCAGCTTGTGAATAGGGCGATAAATCTATCGCCACTTTGGCTGCGATAAAGTGCCGTTAACTCGGCGATAAGTCCTTGAGAATATGCCCCTTGGAGCGTTGTACATTAAATACGGCGCATCCATCATGTCGAAAAGAGGGCGCAGTGAAAACTGTTGCATCGCTGTTTTGTCGCAGCGATGCAACAGTTTTCATAAATGAGGCCCTTAGGGGCAGATTTACAAGCCCCTTGCGCATTCTTGCGCCGCCATTGCATCAATTTTTTTGACGCAATGGCGGCGCAAAAAATGCGGCCTATTTACAACGTGACGCATCTAGGGAGATGTGTCACGTTGTAAAGCCCTGCGTCACATTATACCTGCGTCTGGTATAATGTATGCAGGGTGGGCGTTCCCACGCAGGAAAGCCTCGTAAAAGTGACGCAGTGAAATCTACAAGATTTCACTGCGCCACTTTTAGGACGCCACTGCGTCAAAACCTTACGCCTGCTTGAAGCAGGCGTAAGTAGTGACGCAGTGTAGTGGGAATAGGCCTCAACACGCATTGCTGGAGTTGCGTTGTGCTTGCGACACGACTCCAGCAATGCGTGACTTTTCCGCCAACAGATGCGTCAGAATTTCTGACGCATCTGTCAATCCTTGCGCCATAGTGCACCATATTGTAAATACGGCGCATCTATGGTGGCGCAAGGGTTTCTAAGGGTGACGCAGGGAAAGTGATGCATCTATACAGATGCGTCACTTTCTTGAAAATCTGCCCCAAAGTGTTTAGTAATTAATTGAATATGTGGGGGGGATGGAATTCCACATACGAGGAGTCTGGATTTAAAATGCTCACCCACAGTGGCAGGATTTCTGCAAACGAAAGGTGACTAGCGAAATCGGGTCAACAAGAGTGAAAAGATTCGGGGGGGGTGTATTATATTTAGTAAGTATGAGATTAAGTGAACAAAGAGTACCCAAGCACACGTAAAAGTGCAGTATAAGTAGTTCCCAAACCCAATGATGTTTCCAAAAGCAAGAGCAAGTGAAAGTTATTTTTATTCTTCAGATTTCTCCAAATCTTCATTTCTAGGGTACATCAAAAGAAAAGGCAGTTGACACTTCGACTTTTTCAAGGCGGAGTTCTGTTTTAGATCGTGAGTTTGCACAACAAAGTATTCACATAAACATGAGTCAAATCCGTATATGTGAGGCTTCGCTGTGATGTTTATATCACGATTTACTCGTCCAAAAGCTCAAAGCCTAGAGAGGCTGGCCACCACCACAGTGAAAACGTGTGCATAGATGCTTCAAAGTAGAGCACTCCAGCCAAATATTGCAGTAGATACTTATTTGAGTGGCGTGCCACTTCCACGTTTACTCTGCTACTTACGATGGGGCCTAGTATTTGAATAAAAGCTTGGACTATGGGAGAAAGTATATTATCAGCACTGGATGTGTTAAAAAAACATTCCAACTTGTGTTCTGTTTGTGCATGCAAGCAGCTAGGCGCATATGTTTGCCAATCCTGGAGGAGAAAGGATGTATGCAACAAAGCTATGCTAATTTAGGTGGAGCATGACCTTAATGGGTAATATCCTCTTCTATTTTGGTTGCATTTGCTTATCTGAAAGTGAAAAGTCAGCAGTTAGTGCCTGCCTCTTATGCTTACAATTTCTACTAGCATTGTAAAGGATGTGTTTTTTAATTATAATGATGAATTTTCCTTCAGAGAATCGTATTTTGACTTTGGTTTTTTTACGATATCCTGAATTTACTGTCTTCCAGTTTTACCCTGGTAAACAATTAAAGATACATTAAAAGCAGAGCATTATTTTTTTCTTAAGCAGCACATTTTGCTGCTATGTAGAGAATTGTCCAGCAGAGGGCTGCACTGAGCTCTCTTACTCTCTTACTCTCTGTGGGTTACAGGTGCCCATTTGCTGCAGCGGAGTGGGCACAGAAATAATTGGCGACTTATCAAAGCTTGTAAAATGACCATAGCAAGGTAAGTTCTTGATCCTTTGTAGGCTTTTATGGCCTTGTTTATGAAGGCCTGCGTCACTTTTGCGCCGCCGTTGCGTCACTTTTAGTGACGCAGCAGTGGCGTAAGTAATGCCCCATGTTGCGCCATATTTACGAAGTGACTCATCTAGGCAGATGCGTCAATTCGTAAACCCCTGCGCTACATTATACCTGTGCGTTCCCCCACAAGAAAGGGTCGTAGGAGTGGCGCAGTGAAATCTATAAGATTTCGCTGCGCCACTTCTAGGACGCCAATGCGCCAAAACGTTACGCCTGCCTCATGGGTGACGCACGCCCTTTCACATGGGGCTTGCCCCATATCAAAGGAACATTGCTGGAGTTGCGTCACGCTGCCGACACAGCTCCAGCAATGTGCCACTTCTGCGCTGACAGATACGTCAGTAATACTGACATGTCTGTCATTCCTTGCGACATGATGCGTCATACAGTAAATATGACGCATCATTCATGTCGCAAAGAGGGCGCACTGAGAAGTGTTGCATCGCTGCTTTCACTCAGCGATGCAACACTTCTCATAAATTAGGCCCTTAGTATACTGGTGGCAGCAGTGAGCTTGTGTAACACCCTTGTCTAGGTTGAGGCCCTTGTGATATTATAAATTGTTAGCTAACAAGGAGCAGCATTGAACATGCTTAACAGTCTGTGTTCATTTAAAGCCCTTTTCATTTTCAGCCTCAGCAAATGACAGGCATCTGCCAGTTCAGAGCTTGCAAAATACCCAGCAATTATGAGAGAACATGTTCCTTCTTTCTATAGTGCAGACAAATGTGTACCAGACGAATTAGTGACCTTTTTTGGAGTCTAGGGGTAGTTGAGGATACTGCAGCAAATGTAATGGACAAAATGCCTACAGGAACATTATAGAGCGACCTTAATATCCAGTGGACAAGGGAGGCTCCTCTTGCTACTGACAGAGTAACCACATGGCTAATATGGGGCCATCGCTCACTGCAATTAGAGACTGTAGGTAAGATCAGAGTTCTTTTATTAGAAGAGTGCATATAATTCTAAATATCTAAAAAACTCGAAACATTGAAACATTTAAGAAAAAAATGTTTGAGTAGTGTCAGCCTCGGGTCTCCTCTGTTAATAAAGTTGCCCTACCATTTGAGCAGATGGTTTGGGCTGTGGACAATGATCCAGCGCAAGGCCAATACCTGATCAGGGATCAATACTCAATAATATCACAGAACAATGGCCCATACACATTCACCCAAATCCCTGATGCGCTGGGGTCAATTTATATATGTTCAATTCTTTTCCTTCTAAAATCCATGTATGACATTTTAAAATAGTTATCTAACTTATACATCAACTTTCCTTCTTTTTGGTCGATGAACCAATTAGTTGAATAGTTGATGGTAATGATACTACTATCTAACTAACTATTCAATCAGCTAAATAAACACAGACTCTCGTTGAAGTTAATAAAGCTTTATCTCAAATTAAATGATAAAAATGCTCAATGCATACGGTCACAAGTGCAAACAATGAACTCACAAAGGGGGAGAAAAACATCAGCAATTTCAGATTGAGACAAACTCATCAATCAAATAATGACATGTGCATGAAAGAGTGGATAGATGAAGAGACAAAAGTTTCAGAGACAAAATACATTTGCAGATAATTTTGCAAGAACGAGTCAGAATAATACTAACCCAAAGTTATCTGTAGAAAACCACCCCTCTGGCCAAAGTGATGGTGGTGGTCCCCTGAAATAGAATCAGAGAACAAAGATTACAGGGACAGGAACGGGACAGGACAGGAACAGCTAGGCCTCTCTGCAAACCGACGGACAGCGACGCATCTCCCCTCGCTCTCTCTGTAGCCAGCCTAACCTAACCACACCCCTAAAGGCACCCCAGTTATACCCTAAAACCTACATGTCCATCCCACATCAGTTGAAACATTTTACGAAACTAGGCAGATGATTGGAGAATTTTAGAGGTGGTCCGTCACACCACTGTGACTTTACTCAACATTTGGGCTTGTTCATTGTTCTACACCCATTCCCATGATTTTATAATAGTTCCGTTCACACGATTTAATTCATGTTACAATTATACATAAATTTAAGCAATGTCCGCGGAAGGAGTCTTTCTGTCCCACGGTTAGTCACATCCCTTGGCAGACGATCATCACATTGGCCTTCAACCCTTGCATCTCTTCTGCTGTGGTCAACGCTTCTGTGTGCCTCTGACAAATCAATTTCACTTGTTTATCCTGCCCCTCCTTTATTCGGCTAAGTTAAGGGAAAATGGCGTCTCATCCAGCTCACTATAGCAAATGGAAAATGAACATTCATTAATTATATGATAATGTAGTTTTCACTGTTTACCACCCACCTTTGTACTTTTCCCTGTTAGCGTTTTTCCTAGCATAGTTTTATGCAAAAGCGGTATTATTTATAATTTCAAAGCAAGCTGCAACATGCAAACTACGAAATGCACATGCGGCCTAGTCATGCATTATTTCTCGTTTCTTCCAAAGCACAATGTAAATATGGTTTTAGTTCTTTCATGCGTTATCTCACGTTAGTGCATGTATGCGCAAAGCAGTTTTTCCCTTGTGTTCATGTATAGTGCACGTTAGTTTTCTATTACTACTTACTGTTAGTACGTATTATGGGGATATTCATTCGAGCAGGTTTCTTTTTGCGAAATCCTGCTCCATCAATCCCCCCTTTGATGGCTTCCTGGAGCCATCATAAAATACCTACCATACCGAGTGCAATCTTAATTTTTCTAAAACTCAGTATTCTTCTCTCTTTTTATGGCACTCTCATCTATATCTTTCATCATATTATAGTATTCTTCTAGCTCTATTTCCTCTCTTTTTCTTTTTCTCGCTCTTCGTTTATTCTCTGATTCTGTCACTTCCTTTTTTCTACTCTTACACTTACAACATTTTTATGTTGTTATTATCACTAAGGCTACTACAGCTACTGAAATAATTGGCATTATTATTTTTCCTAATAAGCTACTTCCAAAGGTAGAAAACCATTTACCTACAGAGGAGAAACTTTTACCAAGTTTTTCCCAAACACCGTCAACCTCCAGTTGGGTCAAATCTTCATGTAATTTCGTAATATTCTTTATATATCCCTCGATTCCTTTACTTTTGTCAGGGATATAGGTACAGCAGTGTTGAATTTTCAACATGCCACAGACTCCACCCTCTTTTGCCAATAAGATATCAAGGGCAAGTCGATTTTACAATACCATTGATCTGATTGCAACCATTTCTGTGTCAATCATTAAGAAACCACCAGCAGTATCTGTTGATAAAGGATCAACCACTGTGGATAACTTCCGAATTTTGTGTGAATTTAGAACGACTCCAACTGAGGGTATCATTGCACCAAAAATATCACCTACTATTTCTGAGAAACTTGCTCTCTTGTTACGTGTTAGTCCTTGTTTTATTTCACTTAGTCTGTTGTTGTTTCGGTCCATATGGTAAACCTTTGGAAAACGATAGCAAAATAACAACTACCATACCAATGTGCAGGCAACCTGTAGTAGGCTTTCTTACCACACACATAGTAGACTCCTGGAAAGACAGGATCAGTTCCACCCTTCAGTCCCCAATATCCAGTAATTTCGAAGGTATGCTCACATTCACTAGTACCAATGAAATAATTGTTATAGTTAGTTTTCATTCTAAGCAAACATATTTTTCCCTTCTGATGCCAGTCCAGGGACATTGCAGCGTATGTCTAGCCTTTCTCATAATTTCCTTCCCTGAAAGCCCATGGTGGTATCTGTGACTTCTGTTCAGCAGCTTTTCTTTGAAAACTTTCCCTTCTACTTTCTACCATTTCTATAAATACTTTTTCTTCAACCTGTAAACTAGATGTTAAATTGTTTATATAGGCATATTCTATATCTAAAGTTTTGGTAATATGGAAGAACTCTCCCATATAACGTGCATTTTTACTACTCAAAACCTTATTTAGTTCCTTAATAACAGGTATCTCTGAAAACACTAAATCTATATTGGAATAATGATATTCAAGCTTCCCTTTCACGTAAAACAAACTTGTTAAGACACTGCAAGACACACCATATGTTAAAGGAAGGTGATGATACGTCACCCCCTCTGAGACAGACGAAGGTAATTGCATGCACGCATAACAATCACTCACATTCATCATATCAATGTATTCGTACAACAATTTAGTAAACACATTTAACGAGAAATCACTAATTGATTTATCATGATGGAGAATGCTTCCATCCATTTGTTCTATGTTAGGATTAGGTATTCCTTTAGTAACATCATTCACTCCTTCACTTGTTACATCATTAGTATTATTTCCATTATTAGTTACCATTAGAATAGGTACAAGGACAGTTAGTAATATCCACATGAATGTTAATAACAAAACACTACATAAGCAAGCTTTAATACATCTACATTTTAGACTAGAATTTGGATGTTCAGTCACCTTTTCTTCAGCCATTTTGTATTCTACCAACCAAAAAATATATAAAAATCTATCTAAATCTATAAACACTAAACTGTTCTAAAAATTTAAAATTCTAGGAAAAATAGTGTAATCCCACACTTCAGACTTTCTTCTTTACCCGCTTTCTTTTATTTTTTCTTTTCTTTAGGTCTTCAGAATTCTTTACTTCTTCTTCCAACTGACAATGTTGCACCTTAGTTTTTGTCACAGTTCTTTTAAGGTGGTCTCAATTTGCTTTCATCAACATGTTCAGTGTCAGAATTGTCTTTTTCTTCACTTGGATCTGAGCTTTCAATTTCTTCCAAGATCACGTAAGTCCATTCTGGTGCTTTGTATTTCCTGCTTGGAATTCTTACTCTCCTTGTTTTTCTTACTAATTCTTCTCCTGACTCTTCTTGTTCTGTCTGACTTGAGACCTCATTACTTTGCTCTGGTCTTTTCTTTGACTTTCTCCTCACAAGAGTGTATTTCAGTCTTTTCACTCCACTTGGTCAATTGTCACCTTTTCTTGGTTTCTTGGTTTGAACTACCCTTTCACCTTCTCCATCTGGTTCACAGGTTCTTTTGTCCAGCCTTTCTTCTATCTGTTCTTCTTCTTCTGGATTTTCAGTAACTTCTGCTTCTGCTGATTCAACAGCAATTTCACTTTCTCCTGGTTTAACCGTGAACCCACTTTCTTCTGGTTCAACAACAGTCTCACCTTCCTCTGGTTCAACAGCAGTCTCACGAGACCCAGTAGCTGGTGCCCACTTTACTTGACTTGTGCTTGGCTGTTCGTCATTAGTTTGTTCTTCAGAATCTGTTACTCTAGATTCTTCAGCTTCACACACTTCAACCTCTGGTCTTTGACTTTGGTTTACCAGTTGCTGCTCTTCTTGTCTTTCAAGTGGACTTGGGACTCGCCTGGTATGGCTTGCATGAATCCAGTTTGGCAAACCACCACACTTCACTGCTGTCGTCGTCACCAGAATAACTTGTTAAGGACCACTCCACCTGGGTTTTAAACACGATTTCCTCACGTGTTTCTTGACAAGAACCCACTCAGCAGGACTCAGATCATGAGCTTGATTCGGCTGTGTTGTGGTGGCGTTTTCTCCAACCTGTTGAGACACAGAACGCACCAGATCAGCCAATCCTCTGCAATAATCAAGCACTAGATCATCAGATATACTCATCAGTTTGTTCGCTGGTATGTATGCTTGTCTCATTGCTCTTCCCATCAGAATTTCGTGTGGACTCAATCCCGTCTTTTTGTCAGGAATGCTTCTAAGACTCATCAATCAAGAGGTAAAGCGTCAGGCCATTTCAGTGGTGTGGATGCACACACTTTCCCTAACCTAGATTTTATAGTGCCATTTAACTGCTCAACCACTTCAGATGCTTCAGGTCGATAGGCACAATGCAGATTCTGCTCAATTTGTAATGCTGCACAAATCATCCGAATTATCTCATTATTGAAATGTGTTCCTCTTTCTGTCTTTAAAGTGACTGGAAATCCAAACCTAGGAATCAGTTCTCTTAAAAGCAATTTGGCTACAGTTAGGCTGTCATTTCTCCTCGTGGGATAGGCCTCCACCCAACGAGAGAACAAGCAGACAACCACCAACACATACTTCAGCCCATTACATGTTCGACAAAATCCAATTGGAGATGGGTAAATGGTCCTCCTGCTCTTCCAATTTGTCCCCACCTAACAACTGTATTTCTGCCTGGATTTTGCTTCTGACAAGTGATACACCTCTGGCAAAGGCTCTCTGCAATGACCCTGAACTTTGGGTTATACCATGTCTGCTTGAAGAGTCTGATCATTGCATCTCTACCAACATGTGCAATACCATGGTATACCCTGGCCATACGGGAAAGTAAAGAATCTGGCATGACTGGTCTTTCTTCAAAATAGACCCACACTTCATCTTCTGCTCGCTTTCTACAACCTGTATTTCTCCAAATTTCCTTTTCCTCATCACTTGCATCTTCCTGCATCTGCCTCACTTCATCCCAAGTTTCAAATGTGGTTGTAAACATAAGATGGCATTCGGTATTTTCCCTCTCAATTGCTCTGTTTAAGGCCATTAAATTTCGTGCACAGAAACGCGCTATTTGGTCGGCGTATCTGTTGCCCTTTGTCACATAATCATCTCTTGATTTATGTGTGGCACATTTGACCACTGCAATTCTTTTGGGCAATTGTAAAGCATCCAATAATTCTTTTACAGTTTTGCTGTTACGGATAGGGGAACCTGAAGAAGTCAGAAATCCCCTTTGCATCCATAGCTGTCCAAAATCATGGACAACCCCAAACCCACATTGGCTATCAGTGAATATGGTCACCCTTAGGCTTTTGGCAATTTTGCACGCTCTAATTAGAGCTATCAATTCAGCAATTTGGGCAGAGTTTACCCCTTTTAGACAGGATGCTTCTAGAACTCCTGCTATGGTGCAAACAGCATAGGCAGTGCATAATTCACCTTTTTCATTTCTTAGGCATGACCCATCCACAAATATCTCACAGTCTGGTTCTTCCAAAGAAACATCCTCTATATCAGGCCTGGGTTTGGTGCACAGTTCTGTCACATCCAAACAATCATGATCCACTTCCTCTCTCACCTTCTCACAACGAGAATTTGGTAGTAGGGTTGCCGGATTTACAGTTGTGCACCTCACCACAGTCACATTTTCAGCACCCAGAATCACTCTCTCGTACTTAGTCAGCCGACTAGAGGTCATATACTGGGTCTGGGTTCGAGTTAAAAGAATCTCAACAGAATGTGGCACATACACCTTGACTGGATATTCCATCACAATCGCTTCACTTTGTTCCAGACTCACACAAGTGGCGGCTACTGCTTTTAAACAGCCTGGTAACGCTGCAGCCACTGAATCCAAAGTAGCAGAAAAATATGCTACTGGAAGTCGTGCCATTCCATGTTTCTGAGTTAGGACTGAAAGTGCATACCCATCTCTTTCACAGCAGTACAACGCAAACTCTTTTGTATAATCAGGCATTCCCAATGCAGGTGCTCGACAAAGACTGTTTCTCAATTTTGTAAAGGCCTCCATACCTTCATCATCCAGCACAATCGGATCTTTCACATCTTTTCGTGTCAACCTCTGTAGAGGTTTTGCAATCAGTGAGAAACCACTGATCCACTGCCTACAGTATCCAACCATTCCCAAAAACATTTGTACTTCTTTCTGAGTTTTGGGTGGACTCATCTGTTTGATCGCATCGATTCTTTCTGGTGTCACCTTTCTGACTCCCTTTTCTATTTTGTGTCCTAGGTACTGGACTTCTTGTTTACAAAATTGTAATTTTGCTGGAGACACTTTGTGTCCTCCTTCTGCCAAATGGTTCAGAAGGGCAGCTGTATCTGTTACACATCCCTCTCGTGTCTTTGATGCCACTAAAAGGTCATCAATGTACTGAACCAAAACTGAATTTCCTGGCATGACCAAAGTCTCCAGACATTTTTTCAAGATCTGGTTAAAGATTGAGGGACTCTCGGTGTACCCTTAAGGAACTCGGCACCATGCCAAAACACGGTCTCTGAACCGGAATGCAAACAAATATTGGCTCTCTGGATGTAAAGGAATCAAAAAAAATGCTTAGCACAAATCAATCACTGTGTACCATTCAGCATCACAGGGAATTTGATAAAGTATCACTGCTGGATTTGGCACTATTGGACAACAGGGTACTACAATTTTATTTATTTTTCGTAAATCCTGCACTATTCTGTATTTCCCATTGGGCTCTTTGATACCTATAATAGGTGAATTACAAGGACTGCTCAGTATTTCTTTTAAAATTCCTTGTTCAATCATTTGGTCGATCACAGGAGTGACTCCTGCAATTACTTCCAGACTCATTTTGTATTGAGGTGTGTTTGGATATACAGCACCCTCTTTCACTGTTACCTGAATCTGATCTACATTTGTCATTAAGTCAATTTATTTTCCTGAAAAATCCCACACATCCGATCTCACTGCACTTTTTAACTCTTCCGGCAAATTCTCTTCTGTGAGAAGTGAAAACAACTCATCCATTTCTGTCCCTTGCTTTGCTAGCATCATTTTAAATTCAACATCCTCATCAGGTGTCTGAAATGAAATACCATCCGGCGTACAATAGATGGTGCAGTTCATTTTGCATAGTAAATCTCTACCTAAGAGATTTACTGGACTCGAGTCACATATCACAAACCGATGCATGTCTCTGAAGTTTCCAATATGAACTTCTATTGGATTTGTGACTGGGGTTCTAATAGTTTATTTGAGACTCCTACAACTTGGATAGTTTCTCCCGAGAGGGGTAGGTTTGGAATTTCTGCTGCTCTCACAGTAGAACGGGTAGCACCAGTGTCCACTAAGAATGTAATGTCATTCCCTTCTACTTTTCCGTCAACAAATGGACCCGACTGATCTACCGCCAAGGATGCGCCAAGTACGCACTCTTCCTCCCCCCTCAGGCACCGTCATTGAGATGAGTCTGAATCATGGGGGGCGTAGCTGACCGCCAAGCATGGCGGCCGCACATTAACGGAGCTCCCGGCCGGGACCTACATAATCTTGCAATTAACTGAGGAATCTGGGGATAATCCTGGTGTAATCTTCCCCCTACCCGACCATGCTGCCACGGATGTTGATCGGCTGAAGGAGCGATCTCGCGGAGCCCTGCATCTGCCAAACAACGCTGAAAGAGTCTGCCACCAAACTGCGCAGCTTAGAGGAGTCGATGGGCGCGGCCTCCCAGGAGTGATAGACTGGAGGCCGTGCATTGACTGCCTTGGAGAATCAAACCGTACGGCTGCAGAGAGGACCTTCGCAGACCCGCGACCTACCTAGAAGTGTGTACGATCTACGGCAGAAGAGGAGGCAAAACATCTTTGAGATCGGGGGGATCCGGGAACTGTGCCCTGCGGGCGAAGGCGACGCGACTCCATTCATTCCTACGTGCGAGGTTGATCTATCTTTGCCTGGCACCGTTTATGGACTCTGGCTGGGGTGTCCACTTACCTGGTGAATCTGTCCTGAACCCGCTACTTGGCACCAGCACCTGCATTGACTCCGGCGGCGCGCTGCCATTACACAACAAACTCACTGCGTCATCGAGGCCCGCGACTGCACTGTGTCTGCTACCCCCTGATGGCACTGTAATCTGCACGCTGGCGGTGACAGGGCATCTCTACCGCGGATGCTGGCCGGTGTCGTCTATCTCTACAGGCCTCCCTTTGTTCATCAAAATTGAGCGGACACTGAGTTTCGTTCCAAAGTTGGGAGGAACTGGACTACAGTGGAAGATAGCGGGGCATAATTGCACACGTACACTGAGGTGAGGAGGAGCATTCCTGCAAAATTTTCAGTGGGGGGCCTGTGTGCACCCGATTTTAGACTCCCTCCTATGCTTCTGTGGGTGAGGTAGCTAAGGCCTGTTTTTTCCTTCACCTTTGTGTGGGATACAAAGTACACTGCAGTGAGTGCTGCACCAACCTCTGCTTATATCAGAATCTCAACTTAGAAAATAATACCCTCAGACTCACTCCAGAGGTAGTGTTGGAATGTTCCTTTTGCCCCTGTGCCCATTGGTTTATGACTAGCTGCCGGGTGGCTCTGAAAGTTTGAGTGGCTGACCATTGTGAGTAGACTGAACAGTGAACACCCTGCAAAGCTGCCACATACTGTACATCGAGCGCCAATTGAGCGTGTTGGGATCTACCAGTGCAAGGCCGCAATTCCATCTGGCATCATAAAGACCCGGAGTGCCTTACTTAGAGTCTGTAGTGAAATATGATAAATAGGGCTGCGGACACACGTGTCGACACGGAAAGCGCACCCAGTAGCTGTCGCTTCGAACGCTCTATTAAGTCCACAGATTACCCAAACGTGCAGTAATGGGGCGTACAAAAGGGAATCCGACCGAGATGCAATCAGCGGAACAATCTGTCCAAGGGGACTCTGACTCAGCCTCTCAGGCTTCCTCCATCAGCTGTGTTCCCCCGACAGATATGACACCAGCACCTGATAAACTAGACCAAATTTTGCAGGAAATAAGAGACTCACGTCAGTCCATTGAACATCAAATTGGCACTCTTATTACTGGCTTTACTCTCTTACGTGCAGACCATGATAAATTGTCTGAGGTGGTCAAAAGTAATAAGCAAACGTTACTAGAAATAGTACAGCAACACAAAGAACATACCGAACAATTGTCTCAAATGCAAAAACAACTGACCACCCTCCTTGATAGAGTAGAAGATGCAGAGGGAAGAGCTCGACGTAATAACGTCCGAATTATAGGACTGCCGGAACGTTCGGAGGGCCCCAATGCGACCCAATTTGTTGAACAATGGCTAAGAGAGCATGTAGCCCCGGAAGGGTTATCCTCCTTTTTCTGTGTTGAGAGAGCACATCGGATCCCCACGGGCAGGCCAACAGCAGGGATGCCACCACGACCGCTAATAGCCCGTATTCTAAATTTCAGGGACCGAGACCTTCTGCTCCAAAAAGCCAGGGAAAATGCTCTGATACAATTTGAAAGCAACCGGATCTCCCTATACCCGGAATATACTGTCCAAGTACAGCAACAAAGAGCCTCCTACCCACCACTGAAGCGAAAACTACAAGCATTGGATCTCAAGTATGCTTTACTGTTTCCAGCACGATTAAAAATTATATATAATCAAAAATCTCATTTTTTTTAATGTCCCGAGGCGGCAAATGACTGGCTGGAATCTGCCCTCCCCTCTCAAATGCTGGACAAAATTGACCAACAACTACGGAGTACCTCAGTACCAACTGCTAAACCAGGCACCCGCCGAAATGGATCAACGCGTAGGCCTCCCACGAAGAAGCCACCACCGGAACAGTCCTTACTGGAACAAGAATCAGCGTTGGCAAAGGCATCTTCTATGCAAGAACCTACCGAAATAACATCGCCGGAACACTCAGATGACAATTTAATACACTCTGACTCTGAAAGCAATGATATACTATTCCCATCGATTACTCCACAGATAGTGAAGGACTTGTTCGGTTGAAAGACAACAAAGCAGTACACAAAGAAGAGCAACTATTGAAGACCACATATAAGATCTGAAGGGAAGTAAGATACTATCAAATGGGTAAACTATTTTGTCTTTTCCTTTCTCTTCCCCAGACCTCTATTACTTTATATTTGCTAAGGGTCCCACTACGAGAGTAGCTCTGAATAGGAATGTAACATCATGTACGAAATAGGAACCACCCCCTCTGCAGTTTCTGCATTATGTAACCGTTTGGAAACAGTTTGCTGTGTATATGTTTGGACCAACTTAGTTTCCCTGTTGGCCCTAGTATTGGGTTTAGTAGTTCGAAGGGTATTAATGGGTTTCTGGCTCACCTCACCTAATGTTACGCAAATTACCTCTCGTGGTTTCCTGGGCTGTATCATTGTATTTGTACAAATGTTAAATGGCTATGTCAGGTAAATACAAAATAGTTCCTTGGAATGTACGGGGAATGGGATCAGTTCATAAGCGCCACAGAATACACGCTCAATTGAATAGGCAGAAAGCGCAGATAGCCCTACTTCAAGAAACTTACCTAACCAACTCTGAAGTACTCAAAATGCGTAAAAAATGGAAGGGCCAAATATACAACATGTCTTCCTCTGCATTTGCGAGAGGGACACTCATTTGGATCAGACACGGGGTACCATTTGTGCTGGGGGAACAGCGTATAGACGCATCAGGGCGTTACGTATTGTTGCAGGGTATGCTAGATGGTATCCCAATTGTTATAGGTAGTATATATACCCCAAACTATGAACAAAATGCTTATCTCACCGGCCTGAATGTAGTATTATCGGATTGGTTTGCTTCCATGGATCCTAGGAGGTGACTACAATTCCGTCCTGGATGTTCAGCTAGATCGATCCCATCCCCCGATACTTGGTGCGGCTTCCATCAAACTATCAGAATTCCTACAATCCTGGGCTACCAGGTGGACAATGCATGACATATGGCGCCTTCAAAATCCATCTAGCAGGGAATACTCTTTCTACTCCCCACCACATCAGTTACATACTAGTCTGGACAGAATATTCTGCTCCACGCCTTTGATACCCCCGATTTCCCAATCTACATATCTTGGGAAAACGCTGTCAGACCACATTCCACTTGAGATTAGTTTAGGATGGGGGAGGGTACCGACCCCAGTCCCAACATGGAGACTGTGGCCACAGACCCTAGAGGATACAGTATTCTGTGATACATTGGGCACGGCAATTACCAACTATTTTACAGAGAACGATGGTTCTGCGTCGTCTCGTCTGATTGAGTGGGATGCTTTTAAAACAATAATAAGGGGCACGGCCATAGGGGCAACTGTGGGAGCCCGACAGGAAATACATGTAGGAGAGTAGGATCTGCCTCTTATGGTTACCCCCACTTTTTGCTGGTGTATCACTGTTTTTCGACTTTAGTCTGGCTGGGGCCCCTGCTATCCAGGACCCCAGCCTTGCTGCTTCCTCTCTAAATTGATTCCCTGTACCTTAAGGAAGAAGATTTCCCAACTTATCAGAGGCTGACCCGAGTCCCCAGCAAAGCTGAGACCCGCAGCCCTCACGAGCGATGTGGAACCAGAACTCCTGGACACCATGCACATTTTCTAGTGCATCAACTTCTCGATGTCTCTTGAAGTCCTGCTTTGGGTTACTTGTAGCCCAGGCCCCGAGCACCATTTGCACTGAAGATTGTGAGCCTACACTCCACGAGTGTTCCGTGGGCCCGCTTCTTGCATTTCTGCTCGAGGCTCCTTCGCAATCCCTGGTCCATCGACTGGTGGGTCCCTGTGAAGGCAACTCTGATTTTCTTTGTGCTTCCCTGATTGCTCCAGACGTGCCCTGACTTCCCACCAAGTGGTGAGTCCCTCAGACCTTGCTGGTCTGCACAGAAGTATCTTTATATTTTCTGCATGGGTTGCTGTTGCCAAGGCTTGTTGTGTTCAATCCGGACACCAACACTGCAGCACTCGACATCCTTTATGGCACAGCTCGAATCCAGCTCCTGGTCATCGTCGACACCTCCTGGTCCTCGTGGCTGAAGAGTCAAGCTTTACCTCTTTCACCTGAAGCACCCGACATCGGTGGGCATTCGACTATCGTGCCCCTGGTCACTGGCAAGTGACCCAGACTCTGTCCCCTCTGCTTTCAGGTTCTTCTCATCTCCGATCCAGGCTTGGATCTCTTCGGACACTTCGCATCTTCCTGGCAGCAGCACTTCCTTGCAGGCTGCCATTGAAATCGACGACGCGACCCGACACCATTCGACACCTATGCACCCGGCTTCCCTGGGTGAGGTAACTCAAGTACTCTGGTGCTCCCGTGGGTGTTGACCCTAGAACTGTCTAACCAATAGGGGTTGGTCCTAGTCCCTTTCTAAGTGTCCTTAAACTCTAAAACTCTAACCGTGACTTTCCCATAGACGATAACGGAGCTCGCGGCTGTGTTCACACACTGCACACAGCCCCCGTGGGTCCCCTGTGTCACTACCTTGGGTGGTTCCTTGGGGTCCCAGCAATTCTACAGGCTCTAGGCCTTGTGTCTACTTAAGTCGTGGTTCTTATACCACTTTCTTAATATATGGTTTGGTACGCCCCTAGGGCTAATCGTATATTGTGCTAATTTACTGTGCTATTTGACTTGTAACTTGTGTACTTTGACCTCTAGCCTCATAAAGAGACTATTGGGTAGTGTTTAGTAATAAATACATATATTTTATATACATACCTGGTGTGGTTCTCCTTTCATTTGGTCATTCATGAGATTATAACTGGTAAAACAAACAGCTTAACACTCCTTCAAGACTTAGCCTGAAGGCTGCTCTCCATAGCTACCACTAGGATAGCTTTCAATAAAGGTTGTCTTTAAACCTATCATCAATAAAGGTCGTTTGGACTGGTGGACAGCATATACCAGGCCAACTTCTCACATTGGTGTGCAGCGGTTGGATTCAAGCTTGCCTTTGTTTTACCAGATAATCTCAAGAGTGTGATCAACTGAAAACCACTAAAGGTACCTCAGGTACATATAAATTCAAGCTTAGAAATACAGTAAGTTCTACTGAACTTAGAGTTGTGTGTCAAGGGCTTAGCACACCCTTTCTACAACTCAAGAGAGTTTAGTAGGCCACACTAGAGTAGGTAGTGCATACACCACACCTCACTAGTGATGTCTTCAGGGCCAGGAACCAGTAGGTCCCTGCCAGGAACCAGTGGGCTCCTACCCTCCAAATATGACAACCTCCCATTCTTGGAATTGAGAAAGTTGTGCAAGATTAGGAAGCTGAAGACAGGCAAAAGTGCCAACACCCAACGTCTCATGGAGATGCTTCTGCTGGATGATCTCAGAAGACCCCTAGGGTCTGCAGGGGTAGGCAGAGAGGGTGGGGCAGAAGATGAGGAAGGGACCAGGGGTGAAAATACCCAGGACCTAACCTCTGAAACTGGCCAGGAAGATGAAAATGAACTTGCCTTGGACAATCCAGCTCCTCCTGCAGATGAGGAGGAGGATCAGAATGACCTCCCCTTTGTCCCACCAGGAAGAGTTGTGAGTGTGCCTAGAAGGTCCAGTTCTCCTTCTCAGGAGTCTAACCATTCTGACACCTCAGTAGGGACCTCTGTTTCCTCTCATAGGAGGGAATCCTCTAATGAAAGGAAAAAGAGGCTGCTCCAGTATGAAGAAGCTCAGCTTAGGATCAGAAGAGAGCAGCTGGCTATAGACAGGGAGTCCCTAGAGCTTCATAGACAAAGAAGAAAGTTGGGACTAGAGTCCCATGGTGGCAGCAACTTCCCTAGTGGTAGGGAAAGGTCTTATGACCATAGAAACCTGAGCAAGATTGTCCCTCCCTACCAGAGTGGGGATGACATCCACAAATGGATTACTGCACTGGAAAGGGCCTGTAAAGTTCAGAGGGTCCCCCAGGAGCAGTGGGCAGCAATCTTGTGGCTCTCCTTTGCAGACAAAGGTAGAGACAAGCTCCTCACTGTAAGAGAAGAGGATGCTGATGATTACCAAGTCCTGAAGAGTGCCCTGATAGATGGGTTTGGCCTAACCACTGAGCAATACAGGATAAAGTTCAGAGATACCCAAAAGGCACAGACACAGGACTGGGTGGACTTTGTAGATTGTGCTACCAAGGCTCTGGAAGGCTGGTTACTTGGCAGTAAGGTGTGTGACTTCAAAGGATTGTATAATTTAATCATGAGGGAGCAGATTCGTAATAACTGTCAGAATCAGTTGCTACATCAGTACCTGGTTGACTCTGATCTGACCTCTCCCCAAGAATTGGGAAAGAAGGCAGACAAATGGGTCAGAACCAGGGTGAAGCAAAAGGTACAGAACCAAGGTGGTGACCAGAAGAAGCAAGATTCCAAAAACTCTGACAAGGGTGGGGAAAAGGGTAAAGACCAGACGTCTTCTCAAGGTCCCCAAAAATCTGCATCTGGTGGGGAATCCCAATCTACTAAAGGAAAAGGCCAAAAGAAACCATGGTGCAAAGTCTGTAAGCAAAATACTCACTGGACCAGTGACTGCACCAAGTCCAAAGACTCTAATCCAGCCACCATTGCCCCTAAGGCAACTGTTCCCCCTAGTCCAGCTACAAATGGTGGTGGAAACACTCAGAATAAGGGTTTAGTAGGGTTGAGCCTGGGTCCTGAGATGGGCCCTGGCCTAGTCAGAGTGCCAATTTAGGCTGTCCTAATCTGTGATGGGGGCATGGATATGTCCCCCTTTGTGAGTCCCAATAATTTGGGCAAATACAGACAGCAGCCTTTAATTAATGGAAGAGAGGCTTTGGCATTCAGGGACACAGGAACAAATGTCACCATGGTGACACAAGATCTTGTGGATCCTGGGCCGATTATACTTGGTGAAATGTACCAAGTGACCAATCCTACCAATGTCAGAACAGACCATTCTCTGGCAGTTGTTAACTTCTCCTGGGGAGGGGTAAATGGCCTTAAGAAGGTTGTGGTGAGTGCAGACCTACCAGTAGAATGCTTGCTTGGCAATGATCTTGAAACCTCAGCTTGGGCAGAGGTGGAGCTCAGGAAACATGCAGAAATGCTAGGGATCCCTGCACATGTCTTTGCTGTGACTAGGTCACAGGCCAAAATGTCAAAAGCTGAACAGGCCCTGGATTCTGGAACAATGGACCAGGTGCCTCCCAAGAGGAGGAGTAGTAGGGTTAAGGCAGTGCCTTCCCCCTTGGCTCAGGAAGCAGATCAGTCTTTTGAGGAAGATGATCTCAGGCCTGAAGAAGGAACTGTCCCAGAGGAGCTTGAACCTGATCAGGTTGAGTTCTTGGGAACAGGGGGCCCTGCCAGGGCAGATCTGAGCCAGGAGCAGCTAAACTGCCCCTCTCTTGAACCCCTCAGACAGCAAGCTGCTGCTGAGGCTGCTGGGAATGCTAGTGGCACCCATAAGATATATTGGGATGATGGACTCCTGTACTCAGAGAGTAGAGACCCCAAGCCTGGAGCAGCCAGGAGGTTGGTTATACCTCTGAAGTTCAGGGGCTTCCTATTGACACTAGCCCATGATATTCCCTTAGCAGGTCACCTGGGCCAGAACAAGACTTGGGACAGAATTGTCCCTCACTTTCACTGGCCCCACATGTCTGAAGACACCAAGGAGTTTTGTCGCTCCTGTGTAACCTGCCAAGCTAGTGGGAAGGCAGGTGGCACCACAAAGGCCCCCTGATACCACTACCTGTGGTGGGGTTCCCTTTGAGAGGGTGGGATTGACATAGTTGGTCCCATGGATCCCCAAACAGCATCTGGGCACAGGTTTATCCTGGTGGTGGTGGACCATGCCACCAGGTACCCAGAAGCCATTCCTCTTAGGACCACTACAGCCCCTGTGGTGGCAAGGGCCCTCCTGGGAATTTTCTCAAGAGTGGGCTTTCCTAAGGAGGTAGTATCTGACAGAGATGCAAACTTTATGTCCAGTTACTTGACTGCAATGTGGAAGGAGTGTGGAGTGACTTATAAGTTCACCACACCCTATCACCCACAATGTAATTGTTTAGTTGAGAGATTCAACAAAACCTTGAAGGGCATGATTAAAGGGCTCCCAGAAAAGCTTAGGCGAAGATGGGACATACTCTTGCCCTGCCTTTTATTTGCATACAGGAAGGTGCCTCAAAAGGGGTTGGCTACAGCCCTATTGAACTTTGTTTGGCCATCCTGTCAGGGGTCCATTGTGTCTGGTGAAGGAAGGTTGGGAGTTACCTCTCAAACCCCCTAAACAGGACATAGTGGACTATGTACTTGGTCTCCGCTCCGGGATGGCTGAGTATATGAAAAAGGCAACCAAAAACCTTGAGGCTAGCCAGGAATTACAGAAAGCCTGGCATGACCAAAGGCTGTGCTGACTGTTTACCAGCCAGGACAGAAGGTGTGGGTGTTGGAGCCAGTGGCCCCAGCAGCCCTCCAAGACAAGTGGAGTGGCCCCCATACCATTGTTGAACAGAAGGGAGAGGTTACCTATCTGGTAGACCTGGGAACTCCCAGGAGCCCCCACAGGGTGCTCCATGTCAACAGGCTGAAGCCATATGTGGACAGGGCTGACATGGGCTTGCTCATGGCAACTGATGAGGGACAGGAGGAGGAGAGTGACCCTCTCCCTGACCTGCTCTCACAGAATCCTGATGATGGGTCAGTGGATGGCGTAGCCTTGGCAGGCAGCCTCACTGCCCAGCAGCAAACTGATTGTAGACAGGTGCTCAATCAGTTCAGACACATGTTTTCTCTGACTCCAAGTCAGACCACTCATGAAGTGGACACTGGGGACAGTCTGCCTGTTAAAAGTAAGATTTACAGGCAACCTGACCAGGTCAGGGACTGTATCAGGACAGAAGTCCAGAAAATGTTGGAACTGGGTGTCATTGAGCCTTCAGATAGCCCTTGGGCTAGTCCAGTGGTCCTGGTGCCAAAACCTCACACCAGTGGTGGGAAAAGAGAGATGAGGTTTTGTGTGGACTACAGGGGTGTCAATGCAGTCACTAGGAATGATGCCCATCCAATACCCAGGGCAGATGAGCTAATAGACACTTTGGCATCAGCCAAGTATCTAAGCACATTTGACCTAACAGCTGGCTACTGGCAGATCAGGCTAGCTGATGATGCAAAGCCAAAAACAGCATTCTCAACCCCTAGTGGGCATTATCAATTTGTGGTAATGCCCTTTGGTTTGAAGAATGCACCTGGCACTTTTCAGAGGTTGGTGAACACAGTCCTTACAGGTCTGGAAGCCTATAGTGCAGCATATCTAGATGATATTGCTGTCTTTAGCTCCACCTGGGAGGATCACGTGGTCCACCTCAGAAATGTTTTGCAGGCCCTGCAGAAAGCAGGCCTAACTATCAAGGCCACAAAGTGCCAGATAGGGCAGAGTCAGGTTGTGTACCTGGGCCACCTTGTGGGTGGAGGCCAGGT
Source organism: Calotriton arnoldi (assembly GCA_963921515.1). Lineage (NCBI taxonomy): Eukaryota > Metazoa > Chordata > Amphibia > Caudata > Salamandridae > Calotriton > Calotriton arnoldi. The sequence goes on from CAWUFW010018560.1 coordinate 70,033, forward strand.
TCAACCATTACAGAGCAAGATCCAGACCATCATGGACTGGACTGCTCCAACTACCCAGACTCAGGTGAGAGCCTTTTTAGGCCTGACTGGGTACTATAGGAGATTTGTCAAGGGGTATGGATCAATAGTGACACCCCTGAATGACTTAACTTCCAAGAAAATGCCCAAAAGGTTCAGTGGACAGTTAGCTGTCAAAAGGCATTTGATGACCTGAAGCAGGCCATGTGCTCTGCTCCTATTCTACAGAGTCCTGATTACTCCAAGAAGTTCATTGTCCAAACAGATGCATCTGAATTGGGGGTAGGGGCTGTACTGTCACAATTGAATGAAGAAGGTCAGGATCAGCCAGTAGCTTTTATTAGCAGAAGGCTGACCCCTAGAGAGAAAACGTTGGTCAGCCATTGAGAGGGAGGCCTTTGCTGTGGTTTGGGCTCTGAAGAAGCTGAGGCCATACTTGTTTGGCACTCACTTCCTTGTTCAGACAGACCATAAGCCCCTCTTATGGCTAAAACAGATGAAGGGTGAAAACCCCAAACTTTTGAGGTGGTCCATTTCCCTACACGGGATGGACTATACAGTGGAACATAGACCTGGGAGTAACCATGCCAATGTAGATGGACTCTCCAGATATTTCCACTTAGAACATGAAGACTTAGCTGGTCAAGGTTAGTTTAATGTCCCTGCATTTGGGGGGGGGGGTGTGTAGGAGAGTAGGATCTGCCTCTTATGGTTACCCCCACTTTTTGCTGGTGTATCACTGTTTTTCGACTTTAGTCTGGCTGGGGCCCTGCTATCCAGGACCCCAGCCTAGCTGCTTCCTCTCTAAATTGATTCCCTGTACCTTAAGTACATTTCAGATTGGATTCTGGGGTGACCTTATAAGTCCCTAGTATATGGTATACTATGTACCCAGGGCATAGGTACCCCAGAAGCCTACCAGGGGTTGAAGCACGTATTGTGCCACCCCTGGAAGGCCCTCCAAAATGACACCACAGGACTGCTACTGCAGCCTGAGTAAGGTGGTGCATGCACCCCTTACAGAGATATAGGTTCACTATATCTCACCTATCACTGCACATAGAACCCTATCAGTCACCCCTATGGCAGGCCTTATCAATCCTGAAGGCAGGGTGCTTGGTTTTAGGTGAGAGGGTGCCCATGCATGAGCAGAGCCCCTCTGCAGCCTTCGGAATCTCCTCTCCGGGGTTGTCTGTGGTGCAGCCTGACCATATACTCTTAAGTGCATTATTTTTTTTTTGTTTAAATATCTTTATTGGTATTTTTCAGGTTTTTATCATAACTGACATCATTATTGTGAATAACATTATCAATCGTACATCCTAAGGGTATAGTGTCCATATGGCTTACATCAATGTAGCGGGCAATAGCATTGAGTTGGTGGTATCACATCAATCCCATCTACAGATGTACACATTATGTCGGGCCTTCATAGATAAGTCCTGGTGTGTTATTGCATGCACATATTGCCACATCATCGTTACTGTGTTTGGTGCAGGGCTATATACAACTTAATTGAGACAAAACTCTGTTTGAGTCGATAGCACAATACTTAAGATACAGGCTACATCAGCTCAGAGGAGGAGCTTGTCAATCAAATTTAAACAATATTAGGAACACAATAGCATAGAATGACAGTGCACGATAGGTATTTGACGCGCAATCACCAATAAAATCTGATTTTCCAATAAACATATATTCAACATATAAACATATAACATTGTTAACTGCCATCTAAACTACGCAAGCCGAGCCACTACTGCATATCTGAGCATCTCTACTTGTTATCTGCACATCTATGCCGTGTGTCTCACCTTATCAGGGGCCAGCATACAGTGCGTGTCTGTAGGTGACGAGGAATCCATCAATGGGGGTATTCCCCCTCCCGGCGGCTCATGGGGTTTTAATGATCCCAAATGTGGTATTGGGGAGTTCTGGGGTATGCGATTGTCTTTATGGCTGGGCACAGATTACGATCGCTAAATACCATCCTGACTGTCGTAACTAAATGTGTTGCTCATCCGCTGCACTCGTCGCTTCACCACTTTGGAGAGCCACTAGTATGACATCCCAACTTTGTGCTATTGGATATTTGCGGAGCCCCACCGTCTCCTCCCTGTGTAGTGCCGTACTCTCTGCCTGTGCCCATGTTATAAGCGAACGCCTCCAACCTACTATCTCTGGCGGGTCTGCTTGTTTCCATCGTTTCGTTATTAATCTTTTCGCTGTGATTAATCCTAGGTCTCTGAATCTCGAGATGGTCCTATTTTTTGGGGGTCTAGCAAAGAGTCCCAGTATACAAGTCTCCCATGTCGCTGGGAGAGGCGCGCCCGTACACGCAGCCAGTGTCGTGGCCACTGCTTGCCAGTACTGCTGTAGGTGTGTGCATGTCCAGAGCATATGTAACAAATCTGCCTCCAATTGTTGGCAGCGTGGGCATGTAGAGGTGGTGATGTGGAAATACCTATTTATTTTATCTGGTGAGAGATATGCCCTCTGTACGATGTATGTCTGTATAAGTTGAAACCTAGAGTTCCTTGGTATGCGTCGTGAACTCGCCAGTACAGCATCCCATTCTCTGTCCGTCCATGGCCGACCTCTATCAGCCTCCCAACTATTTCGGAGTCGTGACATTGGCTTGAGTGTATGGGCAAGGAGCGCCTCCACCAACCAGTGCACTATGTGGGAGCCCACCCCCACAACATGCAGGTATTGAAGGAGTAGGTGCGTCGGCGGTTCCGCCGTCAGGTCTCCCCAGGCATCCGATAGGGCTTTCAGCAGGGAGGCATGTAGAAGGAATTGGCCCGCTGGTATCTCAGTGGTTGCAGCCAGCGTCGCAAAGGGCACGAGCACACCGTCGTCATAGAGATCTCCCAGTGAGTCCACTCCCGCCGCGTGCCAGGGCGCCAGGGCTATTTCTGATGTTTCCAGTTTGCCTCGTGGCGTGCCGAGCAGTGGCAAGGTCGGGGCATATGGGAGGGTCTCGCGCGTAAGATATAAACTCCTCTTATAACAACGCAATGCTAAACCCAGATGTATTTGTTTTGACCGTGGGGGTTTCGCGAAAGGGTGAAACAAATAGCAGATCTGAGAGCGGGTCCGGGGTTGCGTCATGGTTGCCGTATCTTCCAGGTGTTGACCATCAAGCCACTTCGCCACCCATTGGAGCTGCGCAGCCAAGTAGTACAATTCCATGTTTGGAACAGCAAGCCCGCCTCGATCGGTGGGAGCATATAGCTTCCATAGGGCCACTCGCGGTCTCCCATTGTTCCAAATAAAATCTCGGAACAGCCGTTCTAGTTCCCGAAAGAGCCTAGATGGGACATAGAGTGGGAGATTAGAAAAATAATACAGCAGCTTGGGTAGTGCAATCATTTTCACCAGAGCGATACGGCTCATAACATTTAGGGGAAGTGTCTTCCAGAACCGCATTTGGGCGCGGAGCGCCGAGATTGCTCTCGTCAAGTTACCCTCCAGTAGGTCGTCAGGCGACCGATATATATATAGTCCGAGATATCGAAATGTAGTGGGATACCACGTGAGAGCTGAATCATTTATGACCACGGCTTCCTCCGCTACGGTAGCACCGAAGGGGTATATCCCCGACTTGGCCCAGTTAACCCGAAGCCCGGATATTCCCTCAAAGTTTCTAAGTATATCTGCAATGGACGACGGGATCGCAGTAACATCCCGAAGGTATAATAGCAGGTCATCTGCATATAAGGAAACTGCGTGCAGTCCATCCCCTAACTGTATACCCCAATCTTTCCCGTCCCTCCGGAGCATCATCGCCAGCGGCTCCATCGCTAGGGAAAACAGCAACGGGGATAGGGGACATCCTTGACGCGTCCCTCGTCTCACCCGTATTGGATCCGAAATCAGCCTACCGGTGCGGACTCTAACTGTGGGTCGCTGATACAATAGGCGAACCATGCTTAAAAAGACGTCTCCCAATTCAAATGTGCCCAGGACTGCCATTAGATAAGGCCACTCTAGAGAGTCAAAGGCCTTCTCCAGATCGAGAACCAAGCATCCCGATCTAGGCCATCTATGCGTTGCATAATGCTGTAGTTTAAAAAATCGACGGATGTTCAGAGAGGTGCACCGGTCCGGGACAAAACCGTTTTGGTCAGGGTGTACCAATGTTTTCACGGCGGGAGAAAGACGTCTGGCCAGCAGCGATGCAAAAATTTTGTAGTCAGTATTGAGGAGTGCTAGTGGGCGGTAGGAGCCCAGGAGATCGGGGCTTCTATCCGGCTTAAGGAGGGAGACCAATAGGGCTTCATTTTGTGTGTTTGGGAGGGCGGAATCATCCAGCGCAGCTTCATACACCACCAACAACTGCGGTATCAGAATGTGAGCATATGCCTTGTAAAATTCGGTCGGGAGACCGTCAGGCCCGGGCGACTTCCCATTTGACAGCGAAAAAATACTATTGCGGAGTTCCTCTGAGTGCAGAGAGGCATTGAGAACCTCGCACTGAGTGACTAGCGGCTTCGGTAGGTCTAGAACTTCCAGGTAAGTCTGTAGCTCCAGAGGGGTGACCTGCACGCATGGTTGGTATAAACCCTGATAATGCAAGATGAATGCTTCGTGTATGCCACGTTGCGTATATGCAGCACTTCCGTTTGCTGTTCGTATCGATATGATCGGCGCAGAGGAGTCATTTTGGCGAATAAGCCATGCAAGCAATTTGCCAGCCTTATCGCCCAGCTGGTGCGTTCGTGCCGAGTGGGCAGCGTAGTTCAGACATTTCAACCGCTCCAGTAGCAGCGCATGTTTTGTCCTGTGGGCATCCAACTGCTCCCGGGCTCCACCTGTGGCAGTTTGTTCACTAGCGGCCAATCGCCCCTCCAACGCAGTAATTTCCCTCTCTAGTTGCTTACGCATACCTGATTGTGTTTCCAGGCAGTGTCCTCTGACGACCACCTTAAAGGCGTCCCACTCCACCAGCGGCGAAGCGGCCGTGCCCATGTTTTCATCAAAATATTGTGCCACTGTGGTGGCCAGTGTGTCACGGAAGGATGCATCTAATAAGACGTCTGGTTGAAGGCGCCACATAGGGATTGGCGGCGTCTCAGCCTCCCAGCACAACTCAAGCAAATGTGGGTTATGATCGGAGTGTGTGCGCCCTAGGTATGAGGTGTCGGTTATACATGGGAGGAGGTCATTCGATATCATGAAGCGGTCTAAGCGGACATGTAATTTGTGCGCCCCAGAATAGTAGGAGTATATTCTGTCCAGTGGGTATCTGAACCGCCACACATCGGTAAAGTGCCAGTGCTCTGCCCAGTGCGTCAAGGCTTTTGCAGCTGTATGGGTTGCCGTTCCTGGCAAGGGGGGAAAGGAACGATCCAGGGAGACATCCAACACACAATTATAGTCCCCTCCCAAGATCTTGGGTACATCGTGCCATGCGGAGAGCTTTTGCGATATCTGGTCTAAGAACACAGCCTGCTCAGTATTAGGTGCGTATATTGAGGCCAGCACCACTGGCTTACCATCTAGCGTTCCTCGAACCATGACATATCTGCCCTCCCCATCTACCATTGTGTCCGTCACCCGAAACGGAGTACCGGGCCTCACCCAGATTAACACCCCACGTGCATAAGCAGAGTAACCAGTTGCGTATAGTTGCCCCCTCCACCGTCTGTGAAGACGAGCAACCTCAGCATGGGGCAGATGTGTCTCCTGAAGGAGTGCAATTTGTATGTGATGTCTCCTTAAATAGGAATATATGAGGTAGCGGCGCTCCGGGCTATGTATCCCCCTCACATTCCATGTCGCTATCTTAACAGGTGCCATATGTTATGTGTCAAAGGTGCCAATATCGCCCTCCATCCCAAGGACGGGGGGGGGGGACTGTTAGTGGATAAAATAGACACACACGCATACATATTGTCATAGGGGAATTAACATTCCAACTATCTTGTCGTCGTGCAATAGTGATGGCATAAAAAACAAAAAAACAACTAGAACTTAAAAATACCATGAGAGCAATTCTACAACTGGTAGTTGCCCAAACTGTCAATACAACAACACACCACTAACGTCTGGGGAGACTATATCGCACAGCAATAGGAGGGTGTACAGTGGTTAATTACAAATGGTGAAATGAATCGTCCCTGACCGTGAGATCCAGTTCTGGCTAGTCACAGATAGGGACAGGGCAGTTATTCATGAAACATACATAATATTCCCATGTAGGGGGAGACCAGTATAAGGAGCTAAATGGGGGCCCAAACCATCCACAGATCAATTTTTCCCCTACATCTACTGCATACTAACAATACAGTGTGCCCGCAAGAGATTCAAGTTCTTATACTTGCGTGTCCAAGAGGATCCGATGCCAGGTGCCCAGCGAAGAGGGGAGAAACCCAAACCGCAAACAAATAATATCTAAGTGATATCGTCCGAGGTCTGCGGAGTAACGTGCGGTGGCACACATGAGTCCTGGGACACAGGGATGTTGTCCGACAAGTCGTCCTCGCTGGGCGGCCCCTGCGCATCAGAGTCCGAGGTGGCATCGTCGGCCGGCGAGCCACTAATATTCGCCACGGCCTGCACCGCTTCCAATTGTCCACTTAATACCAGTTCAGGTGAGGGACCACTGGCCTGCGAGGTCGGGGGCAATAGCTTCCGCTGTCGTCTGCGGCGTCGTCTCAGAGGGACGTCTGTCCTCGCCTCCCTCCGCCCTGGCTGTGGTGGGCCACGAGTGTCCATCCATTCCTCCACACTCTCTGGGGCAGTGAAGAAATGTGTTTTGCCATTTGCGATAACTCTCAGCTTCGCAGGGAATAACAGTGAGTATTTTAGGTCACTCTGTCGCAGTCTCCTCTTCACCGCAAGGTAAGAGTGCCGCTGTCTCTGTACTTGAAGGGTATAGTCCGGGAAAATCATCACTTTATGGTTCTCCACCTGTATATCGTGTAATTTCCGGGTTTCCTGGAGCACAGCGTCTCTATCCCTGTAGTTTAACAGCCGGATTAGCAGAGGCCTCGGGTTTGACCCCGGGGGCGGGGGCCTAGTTGGCACCCTGTGTGCCCTCTCGACAACAAAGTGCGGGGATAAGGCCTCCCCTGGGAGCAACGTACGGAGCCAGTCCTCTGCATAATGTACCGCACTTCTTCCCTCGATTCCCTCCGGAAGGCCCACTACACGTAGGTTGTTGCGCCGGGCCCTACCTTCCGCATCTTCCGCCCTGTCTTCTAGATGTTCCACTCTATTCAGCAGGTCTTGGATATGCGTCTCAGCCAAGGACATCCGCGGCGGGATCTCTGCAACTGTCCCCTCTGTCGCCGTGGTGCGGTCCGCAAGCTTGCGGTGGTCAGCGTGCAGTAGTGTGAGATCCAACGCCACTTTGTCTATCTTGCCTTCCAGGGAGGTGCGTATTTGGTTCATTGTCTCTCCCAATTTCTCCACTGCCGCCAGTACTGCATCCAACTTGTGCGACATGGGATCCATTATGTCTGAGGACGCCATCTTGTCCACCTGCGCTCGCGTTTGAGGATGGGGGGCCGCCGCTCCTCCGGCACCAGCCTTTGCACGGCCTCCTCGCGACATGGGGCGTCAGGTATCGAGGATCGGGCCCGCCGCCACTGCTCTGCGGACAGCCCCGAGAGTACTATCAGGCTCAGCACACACCAGGCCGGGTGGGCGCAGCACACCTGTCTGTGTCCCCCCCGAATCACAGCTCAGCAGACGCCGGGGCAGTCGGTCCAGGCCCCCAGGCTCCCAGCGTGACTGCACAGATTCAAGAGGCCAGGCACACTTAGCGTGACGCTCCCTGGAGTTTCGCCTTCCTCCGGGTCATATCCCACCGGCCAGCAGACACCAGGGCACAGCGCACAGTTCACAGAGGGATGCCGGGAGTGTGGATGTACAGGTCCGCCCGGGCAGAGCGAGCCCCGACGGTCACAGCCCAGCGCTCCGTATATTCTCCCCACAGCGGGCCACGTTATTTAAGTAGGGTAACATAGGTAGCGGGCCACAGACCAGGTCTCAGCCCGCATGAAGCAGAGTCACTCCAAAAGCAGGCCCCGACCTGCGCTACACTGCGCGCGCAGCACCTTCACAGCAGCTCTCGTCCGGATAAGTCTCCGTTGTGGGCTCTGGGATCTCCCGTCTAGGGCCGCCTCCGCAGACCGTCTGGGCGCCCGCGCGGGCCGGAAGGGCAGCGCCGCACTCCAAAAGTGCCCGCCACTCCGCGGGTAACGGTATAGCTGCTCAGCCGCCCGCCTCGTTCTCTATGAAGGTACGTCAGCGTGTACAGCCATGCCGGTCCCCCAACCTCCGAGTCCAATCAGCTAGGGCCAGTGCGGTTCTCCTCTGGGTTATTTGCCAAGCAGGCAGAGAGATAACTTCCCGCTGGTTAACGAGGCCGGATGGGCGGGGCCAGTCCCCGGCCTCGCGCTCTGCAATGCTCCCGGCGTCCTGGAGCCACCGGCGGTCAAGGTGCCTGGGGGAGCAGCCGCCACCGTAACTCAAGAGTAGTGATGTTTCGCCCCCAAGTCGGAGCTCCAAGCTCACCTCCTGGGTGTTGCCAGCGACTCGCTGCCTCCGTTACTCGTCTACAGCCGGAGAATTGTAGCCAGAAGTAGGAGCCACGGACGGAGCTTTACCGCAGCACGTCCGACTCCATTGCTGGCCAAGCCACGCCCCCCTCTTAAGTGCATTATATCTAAACGGTAAATGCTAACTTTGGGATGGCTGCACGGAATCATGTTGTGTTTGGTGTCAAACACCTTGGAATCATACCCCCACACCAGTAACTGGTGTGGGAGTATGATCCCACCCTTCTAGAGGGAGAGACATGACAGCACCGGTATACCCGGTACCAACTAAACAGAGCCTGGCATCACAAAATGGATGCTGCAGCCACAGACACGAGTCTGGCCTCCTGCTGCTGACCGAAACTCCGGCAGGGGAGGCCTGGACAATAGGTTTCCTGTCACAGGGAGGTGCTACCACCTCCCAGACAGGCCTTAGTGGATTGGGGCTGGGTGGGTGCACTCCAAGAGTGCTTTGAAGTCCTGCACTGGGGGCACATTTGGTGTCCTTGTGCATACCCCAGTTCAAACTGGTTGCAGGGGCTGCCAGCCCCTGCTCTAGCACGAAATGGGACAAAGGAAATGGGTGTAGCCACCCCTCTTTCCAAACCCTCCCATAGGTGGGTCCCCAGAGTTAGTCCAACCCCTTTCTTTAGTATAAGTAAGGGAACCCTGGCAACATCACTTTAGATATCCCTGGATGAAACTCTGCAACTGAATCCTGGAACTTCGACGCTCTACTAAAGACTAGAGGACTGAAGAAATCTCTCTTGGGGTCAAAGAGTGACTCCCCTGCTTGGCAGGCACCAACAAAGCATTTGCCGGTCTGCATCTCCGAAGCTCCCGCAAGACTCCGAAGTAATTGCAGCCCAGAAAGAGGATTTCCCAACTTCTCAGAGGCTGACCCGAGTCCCCAGCAAAGCTGAGACCCGCAGCCCTCACGAGCGACGTGGAATCGGAACTCCTGGACACCGTGCACATTTGCTAGTGCATCAACTTCTCGACGTCTCTTGAAGTCCTGCTTTGGGTTACTTGTAGCCCAGGCCCGAACACTATTTGCACTGAAGATTGTGAGCCTACACTTCACGAGTGTTCCGTGGGCCCGCTTCTTGCATTTCTGCTCGAGGCTCCTTCGCGATCCCTGGTCCATTGACTGGTGGGTCCCTGTGAAGGCAACTCTGATTTTCTTTGGGCTTCCCTGGTTGCTCCAGACGTGCCCTGACTCCCCACCAAGTGGTGAGTCCCTCAGACCTTGCTGGTCTGCACAGAAGAATCTTTCTCCTTTCTGCGTAGGTTGCTGTTGCCAAGGCTTGTTGTATTCAATCCAGACACCAACACTGCAGCACTCGACATCCTTTGTGGCACAGCTCGAATCCAGCTCCTGGTCATCATCGACACCTCCTGGTCCTCGTGGCTGAAGAGTCAAGCTTCACCTCTTTCACCTGAAGCACCCAACATCGGTGGGCATTCGACTATCGTGCCCCTGGTCACTGGCAAGTGACCCAGACTCTGTCCCCTCTGCTTTCAGGTTCTTCTCATCTCCGATCCAGGCTTGGATCTCTTCAGACACTTCGCATCTTCCCGGCAGCAGCACTTCCTTGCAGGCTGCCATTGAAATCGACGACGCGACCCAACACCATTCGACACCTATGCACCCGGCTTCCCTGGGTGAGGTAACTCGAGTACTCTGGTGCTCCCGTGGGTGTTGACTCTAGAACTGTCTAAGTCCAAGAGGGGTTGGTCCTAGTCCCTTTCTAAGGGCCTGATTCACAGAACTAACTTACGTCAAAATCCTAAACTTACAACAATTTTGGTATTCACAGAATGAACTTACACATTTGGGTATTCACAGAATGAACTTACACATTTGGGTATTCACAGAATGAACTTACAACAATTTTGGTATTCACAGAATGAACTTACACATTTGGGTATTCACAGAATGAACTTACAACAATTTTGGTATTCACAGAATGAACTTACACATTTGGGTATTCACAGAATGAACTTACAACAATTTTGGTATTCACAGAATTAACTTACTCATTTTGGTATTCACAGAAGGCACTTACTCATCAATGAGTAAGTGCCTTCTGTGAATACCAAAATGTGTAAGTTACACAAAATGTGTAAGTTACACAAAATGTGTAAGTGTCTTCTGTGAATACCAAAATGAGTAAGTTTATTCTGTGAATACCAAAATGAGTAAGTTATTTCTGTGAATACCAAAATGGTAGTAAGTTTAGGATTTTGTCGTAAGTTAGTTCTGTGAATCGGGCCCCATGTGTCCTTAAACTCTAAAACTCTAACCACGACTTTCCCATAGACGATAACGGAGCTCGCGGCTGTGTTCATACACTGCACACAGCCCCCGTGGGTCCCCTGTGTCACTACCTTGGGTGGTTCCTTGGGGTCCCAGCGATTCTACAGGCTCTAGGCCTTGTGTCTACTTAAGTCGTGGTTCTTATACCACTTTCTTAATATATGGTTTGGTACGCCCCTAGGGCTAATCGTATATTGTGCTAATTTACTGTGCTATTTGACTTGTAACTTGTGTACTTTGACCTCTAACCTCATAAAGAGACTATTGGGTAGTGTTTAGTAATAAATACATATATTTTATATACATACCTGGTGTGGTTCTCCTTTCATTCGGTCATTCATGAGATTATAACTGGTAAAACAAACAGCTTAACACTCCTTCAAGACTTAGCCTGAAGGCTGCTCTCCATAGCTACCACTAGGATAGCTTTCAATAAAGGTTGTCTTTAAACCTATCATCAATAAAGGTCGTTTGGACTGGTGCAAGGTGCCCACTATAACTAGTGGACAGCATATACCAGGCCAACTTCTCACAATACATAAGACACTTACTTTGGTCGAAGATTCCCTGAGTGTTCTAGAACGCGAGGCTAATACCGATCCATCTAAACAAGAACATTTACTTGAGGCAAGGATTAAACATGCTGAACTCCTCGAACAACTTCGCCTAATAGATTATAGAGCATACACACAATACAGACATGTGGAGGCGGATAAGTCTGGCACCCTACTGGCACGTATTATACGAGACACTCTGCCTCCTGTCCCAATACCAGAAATAGCACTTTTAGATGGCACTATTGTTCGCACACAGGCAGAGATCAATCTGGCATTCAGTGCTTATTACAAAACACTATATAGAGACCCTGACACTGCATAACCGGGACAAATAGACGATTTTCTGAGCGATCTCACATACCCCAAATTAACACTGGACGCTCAGAAAGAATTACAAAATCCTATCACTAGATCTGAAATCAAGGCTGCCATTAAAGAACTCCCGAATAATAAAACACCGGGGTTAGATGGATTATCGGCAGAATTCTATTCTGCATATGTGGACAAATTAGTCCCACGGTTAGAAAAGTTATATAAAACGGCCTATGAGAAGTGCTCCCTATCATTGACTACCATGCAAGCACTAGTCACGTTTCTCCCTAAACCAAACAGAAATCTCCGAGATATGTCGGGTTATCGCCCTCTCTCCTTATTACCCACCGAGTATAAAATACTCAGCAAGATACTAGCAGGACGCCTCCTTCCTTATCTCCCGAGATTGGTTCACTTTGACCAATGTGGATTTGTACCTGGACGGAATACTTCCCTCAACATTAGGAGACTATACTACATACTGGAAACAGCATCCGAACTCTCTTGTAATGCTGGATGTATTTCTCTTGATCTCCAGCAAGCGTATGATACGCTTAATTGGACATATATGTTTGCGACTATGAAACGATATGGCATCCCGGAGGGATACCTAAATTGGGTTAAATTATTATATACCGCCCCTACGGCGCGTGTTCGGACGGGTTCCCATATATCTCACCCTTACCCAGTGGCGAGGGGAACACGACAGGGATGTCCCTTGTCGCCACTATTATTTGTTTTATCATTAGAGCCCTTACTCATTAAACTCCGCACTGAGGCTGCAGCCCTAGGGATCCAGATAGGACAATCGACACATGTAGTATCTGCATATGCTGATGACCTTATAATTTTCCTGAACGATTTAACCACAACTATAGCACCCATTCCATACATATTTAAACAGTTTGAGCGGGTCTCAGGATTGGCAATTAATGCTCCTAAATCACATGCATTTTTCATGCAATTTAGGGAAAACTCAGACCCTATTAACTTTGGTGATCTTATTATATCAACTGCGCCGCATACCTTTAAATATTTGGGCATACAAATGTATAGATCCTCACAAGATCTGCTAGATGGCAACATAGTGAAGACAATTAGATCCTTGCGGGCGCAAGTCTCTTTCTGGACATCACTTCCCCTGTCGGTGATGGGCAGAGTAGCCATTTCCAAAATGGTGATGCTCCCAAGGCTTTTATATTTTTTCACTAATTTACCGATAATGATTCCTGCACACATATTCCGTACACTTGATACCCTTCTAATAGAACTTGTTTGGGGGAATGGTCGCAGAAGGATGAGTCTAGCTAAATTCTAATTGAGGCCTGAGGAGGGAGTATTGGGAGCTCCTGACTTTCGTGCATATTGTATGGCCACTCAGCTACAATGGCTTTCTTACTGGTTGGCAGGGCGTAACATGCATGAGATTGGCTACACACCACAACTCATTAATCGAGGTACACTTCATATATTGCTCTTGCCTAATACTAAGCTACCTCACACAGTTCCCCCTTTGCTTAAAACGGCTATATTGTTCTGGAAGCGGACGCTACAATATACTAAGAGAGCCTCCCCGTATTCGCCTAATATCCCCTTGCTTGGGATACCTATGGCCACTGGACTGATCACTACCCGTAAAATCACACAATGGACACAGGAAGGAGTGACGACAATCGGGGCACTGTTTATAGATAAGGCGCTAGCAGATCATGAAAATTTCACCCGTGCGCATGGTGTCCTCCAGACATTGTTTATCCTACATCCCGCCATCTCCTATTATATTAAACGACACTGGTCCCCAGATGGAGTGGAGCCTTCTACTCATGAACTACTACACGCAGTACATTTAATGGGTGAAGGGCGACACCTTACCCGCTGGTTGTATAAAGGCATTAGGTCACATGCTAGAATATCGCTCACCCCACTGCGTGCGAAGTGGACTGGAGACCTGGGCAGGAATTTTACGGACAAAGAATGGGCAACTATATTAGAATTTCCTAAAAAGGTATCTAGAAATGCTAAATTTAAATGTATACAGTGTATGATCTTACATAGGGCATATCTTACGCCACACCGTATTAATAGTATGTTTCTGGATGCCCGACTCCCTTGCCCCCGATGTCAGGAACCGGACGTTGATATACTCCATATGTTGTGGGAGTGCCCGCGTCTAAGGGGATACTGGCACAAAATAGGATACCTAGTACAAGAACTAACGGGCACGAATTTCTGGACAACACCAGAGAGCTGCCTATTGGGGTTACATCCTTTCCCGAAAGGGAAGAAAGTACGTTATAGGTTTGCAGACATGGCCATCCTTATAGCAAAGTGCGCTATTACTCTGAGATGGAAATCAGCCCTTCCCCCCACACCACTTACCTGGCACACAGAGATGACTCGCTGGGGCAGCGCAGAGAGTGCTATAATACGTAAAGAAGAATCCAGAGGCTTAAGTAAAATACCCATCTCTATGGAATGGGATCAGATGCTGGAATCACTAAAAGCTATAGATCCACTGGAACGTTCAGTCTCCCAAGGCGCAGTTCCATCTTCCCCGTTAATGCCTGCCAACACGAATGTACCCGATTAATGGTATATACTAAGAGAAGCCGCAAGGGTTAGGCGCCATTAAAAGACATTATTCCCAAATTCTATAGTTCTTCGCGAGATCACATACATCCTTAGCGTCTACAAGCATGGGTGGAGGCCAGAAAAGTGGGTGGGGGGAATCCTTAGATTAAAGAATGTTAAGTTGTAATGTTATGAGTAGAAATGAATCACATAAAACATGGATGTTTGTAAACTGTAATGGTCATCTTGTGTGGAATGTGCTTTATCACTTGGACACTGATGGATACCTTGATATAGTACTGAGGAAACACCTCCACAGCTGTATGCACCACCCAGTGACAATGACATTTGTATATCATTTGATTGTAATAAAATCAATAAAATTGTGTTAAAAAAAAAGAGATGAGTCTGAATCATTCTCATTGCACTGCAACCAATATTGCGGAATCATTTGCACAGTTTGATTCTTTCCACCTTGGTCACCTCCGTGAAATCCAGTATTTGCACCGTACCTCTGCACTTGAGCATTCACATTGTTTGGCATGGGAGCTTGTGGCACCTATAACTGTGGAGTAACTATCTGCTGCTGCTGCTGATTTACACCCAACTCATTCTGATCTGTGGAATTAAATTTTGATTTGCCCCATTATTCTTTTTAGCAGATCTTCACTCATTCTTCCAATATCCATGCTTTCCGCACACATGACAAGGAAATTTCTTCATAGCTTCCTCTCTACTCATTTTACCTCTTCCTCTACCCCCACTGGGTACTTGACCAGTTTGATTTTTGACCATTCATCTGGTAACCAACTTGAGGACTATTATTTGCCTCTTGCTGCTCTGCCACTTTCACTTGTGCCCACATCATTTTCTCTTTTAGCTTTTTATGTCTTGATTCAATGTCATCACTACAATACTTTGCATACCTCAGAATTTCATCTATTGTTTTGCTCTGCCAGCAAATCAAATGTTGCTGAATCATATTACTAATTTCCGGTTTCAATCCGAACACGAAACGATATACAAAATGTCCCATATCCTTTTCTCCAATATTCTCAAACCCACTATACTGTTTAAATACCAGCAATAACCTTTCATAGTATGCATGGACTGACTCTTTTGGTTCTTGGGTCGTCCTATCAATTTTAACCCAATCTGTTTATTTCGGAGATATTTTCCCTTTCAAGAAGGTGATTACCTGATTATACTTGTTCATCACCTCCTCAGATGGTGCACCTGTTTTAGGATCTCTTGAATATTGTTCTTTTGGCCAATCAACGGTGATCTTACATTCTGTCCACAAATCTGCTGGAACGACAATCTCAAACAACCCATCTAAATCCTTCAACAAAACCTTCGAAACTTTCACAAACCTCTCTACTTGTTTATCCCATTCAACCGGTTTCTCTCTTAACCTGGGAAAATCATTCGTGAAAGACAATATATCCTGCCTTGACCATGGAACGTGAACATATCCACCACCTGGAACTTCTCTCATCGGACACACCCTTTCAATTTGGTCTGTTTCTTTTAACGGAAACATAGACACTCCTTTACTAGCTGCTTCTTCCTTCTTTCTCGTCCATCTATTTTTCCATCGATCTACATCTCCCTATTTCTTCAGAATGTTCATCAATTCTTTTATCTGCAATCTTTTTCCTGACGCATTCAAACTCTCTAAATCCTTATCAGTGAAGGCCAACCTGTATGATTTTTGCAACACCTTCGATTTTTCTATATCTATTCCATACTCACTAGCTGCTTCGGATATTTTCTCGTGAAGATTCTTTGCCCTCCATGTACTGCTTTTACACAAAAACAACAGTTCATCATCTCTGTAAATCCTTAATCTATCTGGACTTATTGTGCCAATAATCATCTCTTCCAAATCCACTTTCAATTGACTCACATTTATACTCTGTGGATGCGGTTTTGGTTTTGTCATTTCCTTTATCCAATTATTCAATTCCTCCGGTGAAGGACCTGCTGAACTCCCTGCTATTGGAGTGACATCCGGTCCTATTCTCCTTGGGTCTATTTGTAAACCTCTTTTAGGGATTTCCGTTATCAACTCACAAACCGGAAGATCCAACAATGTAGTATTCAGATCAGCCTGTACACTCTCATTCATTACCGTCACCATTTCACCCCGGACACTACTTCTCGGAACTGCCAACGTATGTACTTTTGTCAGATTTTGCCTTTCTCCATACAATGGGACCACGGGACCAATCGTCACGGGTACCGTCAATGCTTCCGCATTCAGACTTAACTGATTCATTTTCTGAACCTGCTCCAGTCTTGCCTTATTCAACA
The DNA here is from genome assembly GCA_963921515.1 of Calotriton arnoldi. NCBI lineage: Eukaryota > Metazoa > Chordata > Amphibia > Caudata > Salamandridae > Calotriton > Calotriton arnoldi. The sequence goes on from CAWUFW010018560.1 coordinate 86,679, forward strand.
AATTCACTTCATTTTCTTGTACTACCCTAGCTATTTCAGTGACCTGTGGAGTTAATGGGGTTCCCATTTATGGGGCACTTGGGGTCACCTCTCCTGAGTTTTCCTCATACGGCGGAGGTCTTTTGGTCATAATATCCTCTAACAACTCATCATCAGATTCGTTCGGGCCATCTCTTAAACTTGAAGTCTCTATATTTTTCTTTTTCTCTTTATACTTGCCTCCTGTCTGATCATCAGCAACTAGAACGGGGTACAAGCCCTCTGTTACACAGCTCTCCTCCATCTTTTCAACTTTTCTTCTCTACTCTCAAAAGGATATCCAAACATCAGATTTCTGTATCTTCTGTTACCTCTATATTTCTCTCTCTCAAATGCCTCAACTTCCCATTCCTCTAAGGCTTCGTTCTGAGTTAATCTGGGATTCGGCTCTAGTGAATTAATTCGATTTCTCAAATTTTTCAAAATCCTGACATTAAACGAACCATGTTGTGGGAAAGCAATAACACCATCATCCTTCGTATATTCCACCCAGTTTTCTAACCACATACACGTATTGTATCCTCGCTCCAACATCATATAGGAAGCAGGCGTTCTTGGACGTGAAATAGGAATTCCCTCTCTAGTCACAATCGGTTTATCTTTTATAAAGAAATTCTTTATTTTTTTAAGCAACTTCGGGCCATATTATCAGGAACGGCGCAAACATTATCGCCGCTTTAGCGGCAGGAAACTGCCGCTAAAGCGGCGATAAGGAGCTTGATAATATGCCCTAGAGAATTCCAATTGAAGCCCAGGCTCTGGTGTGAAGGACATCAAACCTGGGCTTCTATTGGAATTCTCTAGGGCATATTATCAAGCCCCTTATCGCCCCTTTAGCGGCAGTTTCCTGCCGCTAAAGCGGCAATAATGTTTGCGCCGTTCTTGATAATATGGCCCTTCATTTTTCTGACTCTTTACGCTAATATATCTCAACAAAATAAACACGGAGACCTTTCCGAAATTTGACTTATTCTATTTGTCAGCTCTCGTCCTATACCAGCGAGACACACACCAACTATCCAATCAGAGCACTGCTACGTAGGCAAAGTCTCAACCAATACTAGCGCGGCTCACACCAACCAACCAATCCCAGCTCAATACACGCCCGATGCCTGACCAATGCCAGCGCGGCTATTTCTGACGTCAGTATTACTCCTTCTACTGACCCTCCCTTTACATAATATTACGGCAATATATTTCTAAGTATGTTTAATTAAAATTTCGATTAGTAACAACACAAAAAACAATGCTACCTTGTCTGTTCCACTAATAAAGAGACAGTTTTCACTTTTCCAAGAGGTTTTCTTCACTACGAGTCCTAATAACGAACAGCGCTATTTTACCCTTCAAACAAGCTCCGTGAGGACCTGGTACTCTTCTAGGGATAAGGCCAAAATTTCACAAGAGGACTTTTTGGTGTGAAAAGAGGTCTTGTTACTTTCCTGGGGATAAGGCTAGAGTTTCGGAAGTGGACCCTTCGCTATTTAAAGACACTCTACTCTCATACGAAATTTCCCTAAATATAACACCTTCAGCCCTCCGTAGCTTCGGTATTACTACAACAGACAAAGTACTTCTGTAGTGTGATTTTTTTACCACACTCTTCTTCTGCCTATTTCAGGCTAAATTCCATTCCGGGATTCCTCAGGTATCTCCGTACCTGTACTTCTAGACAACATAGAACAGGACACTAACTTTTTCATGTTAAGAACATATAATCAATAATCATTACCAAACTAATCAATAATTGAACCGTCCTCTGCTACCAAGAAACTGATCCAGCGCAAGGCCAATACCTGATCAGGGATCAGTACTCAATAATATCACAGAACAATGGCCCATACACACTCACCCAAATCCCTGATGCGCTGGGGTCAATTTATATATGTTCAATTATTTTCCTTCTAAAATCCATGTATGACATTTTAAAATACTTATCTAACTTATACATCAACTTTCCTTCTATTTGGTCGATGAACCAATTAGTTGAATAGTTGATGGTAATGATACTACTATCTAACTAACTATTCAATCAGCTAAATAAACACAGACTCTCGTTGAAGTTAATAAAGCTTTATCTCAAATTAAATGATAAAAATGCTCAATGCATACGGTCACAAGTGCAAACAATGAACTCACAAAGGGGGAGAAAAACATCAGCAATTTCAGATAGAGACAAACTCATCAATCAAATAATGACATGTGCATGAAGGAGTGGATAGATAAAGAGACAAAAGTTTCAGAGACAAAATACATTTGCAGATAATTTTGCAAGAACGAGTCAGAATAATACTAACCCAAAGGATCTGCAGAAAACCACCCCTCTGGCCAAAGTGATGGTGGGGGTCCCCTGAAATAGAATCAGGGAACAAAGATTACAGGGACAGGAACGGGACAGGACAGGAACAGCTACGCCTCTCTGCAAACCGACGGACAGCGACGCATCTCCCCACTCTCTCTCTGTAGCCAGCCTAACCTAACCACACCCCTAAAGGCACCCCAGTTATACCCTAAAACCTACATGTCCGTCCCACATCAGTTGAAACATTTTACGAAACTAGGCAGATGATTGGAGAATTTTAGAGGTGGTCCGTCACACCACTGTGACTTTACTCAACATTTGGGCTTGTTCATTGTTCTACAGCCATTCCCATGATTTCATAATAGTTTTGTTCACACGATTTAATTCATGTTACAATTATACATAAATTTAAGCAATGTCCGCGGAAGGAGTCTTTCTGTCCCACGGTTAGTCACATCCCTTGGCAGACGATCATCACATTGGCCTTCAACCCTTGCATCTCTTCTGCTGTGCTCAGCGCTTCAGTGTGCCTCTGACAGATCAATTTAACTCGTTTATCCTGCCCCTCCTTTATTTGGCTAAGTTAAGGGAAAATGGCGTCTCATCCAGCTCACTACAGCAAATGGAAAATGAACATTCATTAATTATATAATAATGTAGTTTTCACTGTTTATCACCCACCTTTGTACTATTCCCTGTTAGCGTTTTTCCTAGCATAGTTTTATGCAAAAGCGGTATTATTTATAATTTCAAAGCAAGCTGCAACATGCAAACTACGAAATGCACATGCAGCCTAGTTATGCATTATTTCTCGTTTCTTCCAAAGCACAATGTAAATATGGTTTTAGTTCTTTCATGCGTTATCTCACGTTAGTGCATGTATGTGCAAAGCAGTTTTACCCTTGTGTTCATGTATGGTGCATGTTACTTTTCTATTACTACTTACTGCTAGTACGTATTATGGGGGTATTCATTCGAGCAGGTTTCTTTTTGCGAAATCCTGCTCCATCAACAACATAGAGGGATCAAGGAATTTAACCCAGTAATTTTCCACTCGTGCTTTCCTTTGGGTTTTCAGCCAGGCAAAATCTTTCAGGAACAAGGTCTTATAGGATGATGTTCCGCAAAGCCGAAGGTAGGCCTGATGGGAAACATCTTCTTGCTACTATGTTTTAAGTTGTTTTAATTTTTATGAAAATGATCAGACACCTCCTTGTGTTCTGTGCATCAGATAGGGATTGAGAGCGTATTACATTTGAATAACGGTCTGTGTGTTTGGCCACTCTTGTTCTGAAGTGCTACTAAAAGCAGGTCACATGGCTCTGATGACTTTCTTTTGTTGCAAAGAAAGAACTTTTTAGTGAAGTTTGTAATGGGTAGGGCTCTAGGCCCTCATGCAACTGCAATCACGACACTGACACTGGGTTACTAGATCTGGAAATGGCCCAGGGGGCATGCACCCGGCCCCTTTTTTATTGGCAGAGTCACCTGATCGGTAACACCTGTGATGGATGTGTGTGGGGTGAGTGTGGAAGCCAGCCCTCGAGGAGTGGCTGGTGGAAACACATAGGGGTATATTTACAAGAACTGCCGCTAACTAGCGCTAGCGTTAGTTATTGGCAGCTTTCTTAACGCGTCCTAGCACCAAAAACTATCGCCCTGTTAGCGATGTATTTACAATATGTCGCTACATGGCAATAGTTTCAAGTAGCCGCAGTGAAAAAAGACGCTAACACTAGCGTGAAGGCGATACAAATTTTGACGTTAGCGGGCGAAAACTGACGAAAGGCCAATTTGCAGGCAAAAAACCCACGTTAGTCAGCAGAACTTCACCTTTTTTTCCTCTAGAGGCAAAAATAGCCAATAAGTTCAACTCCAATGAAAAAAAGAAAAGAAAAACAATGGAATGCAGAATGGAGCAGGCAGGGACAAGTGCGGCACAGATCAATAACCTCCCTAAACACCCCAACAGCCAGGATGATATTCTCATGCTATGTTTCCTTTTCGGGCGGGAGGGTGGGTGGGGCTCTGTACTCACGGAGCAAGGCAGGGGCGCACTGGTATGCCCACTCAAGTGCGCAATGACTGTTTGATCGGCCCTCTCAGGCCGCCCAAAGCAGTCATGTGCACTTCCCTGTAAACGATGCAGGCTGCATTACAGCCTGCATGCAGCACATGCCCACCCCTCCAGCCCCTGGCTGAATGCCTTGTCACGGTGCTCAAGAACAATCACAATGCCACATTGCAGCGTTGTGAGTGGCTTAGGGGAGGAAGCCTGGCTGCCTGCTTCCTGTTCCTGGAAGCAGACTCAGGAGAGCAGGAGCACAGATGATGCGGGACCCGGCGTCGAGGTAAGATTAAAAAATATATATATTTACAACCCCCGCTCCCCCTTCGCATCCTCGCCCCTCCAGTGTCCTTTCCCGTGTTTCCCTGTTCCCAGCTCTCCCGTCTCCGACGCAGCACTACTTAATGGCAGCCGCTGTGCGGCCATGAGCAGCAGGTGTACCACTGGTGCGCCAAAGGCAAGCCTGTCTGCGTCCGTCCAGCCCTGGACCGCACGCAGCACCAAGGACACTTCCTCTCGCACACTCCACCGCTATGACATCAGCACCCTCCTCACCATCAGCCCTGGACGCCACTCCGCCTGCCATCTAGCATCACTGTAGAATTCCCTTGCACCCTGCGCCTGCCAAAACTGCAAACGCACCTTCTGCCACATCAGCACACCAGCGCCTCCTGCCGCCCAGCCGAAGAACAGCGCAGCAGACTGGCTCAACTGCATCCTCCTCAACGTGCTGTCCCTCCACAAAGACACAACAGAAATCTGGGACCACCTCGACGCCACCTCTTCAGACAATGCCTTGTTCACGGAAACCTGGACCAGCCTATGCTCTGGACTGGACATCGGCATCACCATCCACGACGGCTACAAATTCACCTTCACGGGCAACCTCGAGCACCCAGGAGGAAGGAATTGCCATTGTCTAAAAAAGCACACTATGACAGGCCACGCACTCTAATGACCCGACGGCTACAATAGAACACCTCCACTTCCAGATCCAGGCCATCCCCAACCCCACCCTCCACGGCACCCTCATCCACAGGCCTCCTGGCCAATGAACCCCCATTCACCGATGCCATTGTAGACCTCATCGCACCCCAGGCTCTTCCATCCACTGACTACATCCTACTCGGAAACCTCAACTTCCACCTGGACAACCCCAGTGACCAGAAAACCACCACCCTCCTGGTGAACCTCACCAACATTGGACTCAAGCAGCTAGTCACCGCACCAACCCACATAGCTGGACACACTCTTGACCACGTCTTCTCCGCCAGCGGGAACTTCAACTAAAGCCACACTCCCGAACTCTCCTGGACTGACCATCATAGTGTAGAAATAAAAACCTTCTTAGGGGTTCACTGATACATCTGGTCCTTAAGACCAACAAAGAAAAGATTGGCACGGAAGCTGTAATATCAAAAAACATGTTTTAATAACCTCAGATGAGGGAGATTGCGTCTTACGGTACCCGCAGGCCACTGTAGGAGGCATTCTAATGAGTGCAGAGAACAGGGTCCTTATATATGCATTTGTTACATAATCAGCATAAAATCAAGGGGAGGTCCTATCACATATAAGCATGCTTATTGACTAATATGGGTATACAAAATTTGCTTGCTCCACAAAGTGGGAGGGAGACTAAACTGCTTACATCAGTAAGAATAGCCTGACAGTTCTATACTAGGAGCAGGTGCATTCTACCAGCTAGTCCTTTCTGAGCATGTGCAAGACTCTGGAAGAGGGAGAAAGCACATGGCGAGCACATGGCTAACTAAAATGGCTGCCAAGTACAAAATGGCTTTCAGCTCATGCTAACAGCGATTCCTGCAATCTTTAACAGATGATCCTTTTAGCATGAGCTAAAGACATTCCCATGATCTAGTAGAGACATAGAAAATATTTTGCACATTTTCTTCTCATAAATTCATCAATATCCTATGTTAGGTGGGCATTTACATTCTAAACATTTCATTAAGCAGGTATATATAAGGTATAAGCAGGAGTACAAAGGGAACAGAGCATTGGGTCATACAGGTAGCAAGAGAGAATAATGACTATTATCTCAAACAGAAATCTCAATATTTTTCCAACCCTAAGCAGAAAGCAAATACCAAAACCATCTAGTCTAATTCTAAGTTTCAGGGCTCTGATGTATTTCAGTGACTATCTATTTCAATTTCAGAATAGCCAACAGCACATACCTAATAAAAACATTTTCAATAGACTTTCTCAGTATTTTTTATGATGGCTAAAGTATCAATTAATATACTTAAGGAAAGAGTAAAGTAACATGCTCAGATGAACTTTTCTCGTGCAGAATAAACATTACTCTTAAAACAAATATTAATGCAGTCAGACATATTATTACAAAAACAATCCTGGCTCCGGGGGACCAGGAGGACCACACAAGGCCATTGGAATTAGGACAAGGAGCCGCAAAGGGCTGCTCCTCCTCAAAAATGGGACGACCAAAGGGGTACATTACTAACAAAAAAAAGAGTCCTTGGGAAATTGTAGTACAACCAAACAGAGGGAGTCTTCTCCCTGTGTCCGTTTGAGCCTCACAGGCAGGCTCTTGTTGTTCCCACGGTGGAGCTGCACAACTCGCAACTCAAGAATCACGGAGAAGGAAAAGTCTTTCTTTCAGGATAGGGCAATCACCCCCCAGGGCAAATACCCTCAATGATCCTGTCCAGTGTCTCAGGCAGTGCACCAGTTTAATTCACTTTAATCTAACAGGCACCAAGGGCACAGCACCTGTACCCTAAACTCAAGTCCTTCCCTAACTCCTGTATTGCACCTCTGGCGCACTGCTCTTTTGTTGGGGCCACAAATTGTAGCCAATATGCTCAGGCATCCCTTGATCAACAAACAAAGGCGTAGACTTGCATTCACTTGGGACCAGGACTCAAAGGCCTGAAGCAACCCTTGTTTCAAAGGGGGTCACCTCAAGCAAAAGCCTCCTTGCCGTCCTTGTCGCTCTGTGACTCTCTCAGTTGGGCATCAAAAACTGGATCCACACAAAGATTTCTCCATCCTGATTTGTAACCCCGTCTTTCGCCCAAGACAGTGGCAGGGGTACACACTTCACGTCCCAGTGCTTCTGCCTTCACTGAGGTCCTAGTTGCCAGCAACGCCTGTGCTGATTCCTTTTGTTTTGACTGTAGGCTGGACTGGTGCTGACTCCCAGGCTGGATCTGATGTCCGGGCCCCTCTGGCAATGGTTGTAAGGCAGCAAATATCTATTGGTGGACAGAACAAGAGGTCTTTAGACAAGGCACAGAAATAATCTAACAACAGAGAGGATAGTCTCAGAATACTCCTTAGTCTTGGGGCGCCCCATACATTAGCAAGGCACCCAAGAACCACTTCATCTATCTGAGAGTAGAAAACCCTGGACCTATTGGCAAGTATAAAAGGAACGTTTTGGTGAACTGACAAGAGTAATACATCACCCAATCCCAAACAGCCAAGGAAGTCTGTGTTCATTTACTAAATTCTGAGGAAAAGAGAAAAACAATACAGACATACTCCAAATACTTACATTGGTGTATTCCTATATTACTAATCTGAAGAACCCTCAAGAAAAAGGAAATGTTCTACACTTTTACTCATAGATTTTACATTACTTGTACAGGACTGCAGACACTTGTAAAATAATTTCTCTTACATGTTATGCTTAGGACCATGCTCTCATGTTATAGGCGCAGCAGGAAAATCTAAAACTGCTAATTTAACAGGGATTCTTATTGCAAAAAGAACTAAACTTCAACATAGTGGGTACATTTTCTCCAGCAGAACATGTTATGACAAACAAACTCCTATAAAACAATATTTTCCTTCAAAATGTTTGCTAAGGATCACATGAGCGTCTTTCCTGCATTGTACTTTTCACGATCCGGACTTTGCAACATCATTTTCAAAAGGAAAAAACCCTATCCCCAGCTCTAATAAGGGCTGTCAGCTTATTTACAGAGACTAGCTAATAAAAGACTAGCAATGCCCTTGCAAAACTGTATAGAACATGAGAATAACATAAACAATAATAGTGTTGCCACCTGAGATTTTTGAACAGAAACCCCCACTATACAGTTCCCCTTAAAGATCAAATAAGGGAACATCAATCTGTTCTACTCATTCTTTCATACAGGATGGGCAGTAACATAGTATATATGTTTCATCATTTTATTAATTCTAACAATTTTAAAACAGTATTACAGAATAGCCAATAACTGTCACATGGCCATTTCCTAGACAGCTTACACAGACTCAAGAAAGAGTGAGAAAAAGAAGAGAGAAAACATAATTTTGCCTACCCTTAATTTGTAGAGGAGCTAGCCTCCTTCCCCATTTTGACAGTAGGAAAACCTGAAACAGGTTTCACTTCTGTCAACACTTTCAACCCCTATTTGTAGCAACTGGGCACAAACAAACTTGTAGGAGATATCTTAGAAAGTGGCTATTCTCTGATTCAGCCTAACACAAGCACATTGAGTACTGTAGAAAGCGTTAGTAACCAATGTACCAATTCCTTGAGCAATTGTACTATATTAACATGAGGGCGCATGAATGCAAACTAAAATCCATTTCCTCCTTATCTTAGCCCCTACACAGTATTCTTTAAACTAAAACCATTATTTTTATATACATGGCAGATCAATGCTCAACTGAGGGCTGCTTTTCCTTCGTTTCATATGACTGCGCAAAACGTGTGTTTGCCAAAAATAGGAAGCAAAGCTTCTCATTCCTCTCTCTGCGCTGTCATCTCGTCTTTCAAAAACTTTTAGAAGGTCGAAGTGTCCCAGCAAACCTTACCCTTCACCCTGCTAAGTTGCTAAATGCAGAACTCCGACCTTTGACCCGTTCAGCAGCTGGTCATTTTTTTTTGCAAGGCTTTCCATGCGGTTTTTGTAATGCAAAGCAACTCTGGAGAATCACAGCTAAAAGGCAGTCCTGTCCGGTCCGTTTGCCAGTAATTTAAAGGTAGGATAATAACGTCTGCTGGTTTCTGTATACTTATTTTCATTTGTGTACAGTATGTGGTGTGCAGTCTAGTAATACAGAGGTCAGCTGTTTGTTCTATATTTGCATGTGTACCAGCTCTAGCTTGAGATCAGTTTGAAACCTGCCCTGAGTGGTAGAACTGCTTGTAAAATTGTGAATTTAGCTCAATTTCGACTTTGGTGGTAGGGGCACTTAAAAATGAATATCCTACAATATTTTTGCATAATAGGAACCCCCAGAGTGTTCTCTAGATAGCCCAGGAATGGGAAATCAGAAATGTATAAGGTATACCCTTATAAAAATGAGGTTTGTACGGCTGGGTAAAGTGACATTTCACATTTAAGTTTCCTTTTTTTTTTCGGTACAGCACTGCTTAAATCCAACTTTGATGCTAGGAATTCACAGTATGATGATTAGGCTTTATAAAGATGAAAAAACGAATTTAAAGCATTTATTTTTAATAATATATATTTTTCATATAATTATTTTTTTTATTTTTTTTATCAAAACCAACCATTTTGATGATTCCACATTGGAAAAGCAAGCTTCATTCGTAGCCTATCATATTTAAACGCATTCATTCATAACCCTAAGCACAGAAGCCTTACTTGAAACATGAAAAGTCTGCGCCACTTTTTAAAGGACAGTTATTATTTAACATCAGAACCACAGAGGTACTTATGAAAAAAGGCATTAAGAAAGGAAATCCCTACTTTCAATTTTGTTCTCTGTTATCCAAAATAATGAAACCGGTTTTTTGAAACTTTTAAAATAATGCAGGCCTTCATACCAGTTTTACACTGACTTAAAATTTCGCTGACTCAGCATTCCTGTCTGTGGCCGCGATCAGGAATAGCCATATGCTATTTATGCAGCTGTTGTTTGTCAGCGGGCGTCGAATTTTCACGCCTTTCTCAGGAAAAAACCCCTTTATTATTTGAAATACCCTGACAGAGTTAAATCCCCATTTGCTGTGTCAAACAGTTTCTTTTCAGTTAGTCAGTTTAAACACAGCTGTTGGAAAGCTTTTTTTCTCGGGTGCTGAAAGAAAAACATGTCACAGTCTATTTAAAAACTGAGGCATTTCAATGCAGTCAAATCTATCTTTCTATAATGTGTATTTAGTTCAGCAACGACCAAATTCACTCAGATGATGTGAATGCCTTTTAATGTCTAATACAATGTATCTAAGGAAAATGCTGTAACATGTTGTATTTTAGTCTATTGATTACAAAACACACAATTTCGTTTTTCTTCCTCTGTATGAGGCCTATTTTAATCCTATTGAATACGAATTCTAATTTTATCTTTAGCATTGTGGCAATTTGCACACATGTATAGTGTCTTACTCTGTCAATTTAATAGTAACATGCAGCTGTTTAGCATATGTTATATAATTCATTTCTGGATTTTTATTTAATATGTAAGTAACTAAATGACAGTTTGCATAACAGAATGATGACAGCAAAAAAACATAAACAAACTCATTGAGCTCATTCCAGACATTTACAGAAGGGGTCATACACTCAGAACACACAACACAGCGCGCTTAAAGCTAGCCATTCTTACACAAAGAGCGCAATCGCTATTTACTCACACAAGTATCACCAATGTCAAACCACATAGACATTGAAACACACATTTAACCCACAAATCAACACTTAGGACTTTAAGACAGCTTACAAATTGTACGCAAGACCAAACTATTTGTAAATACTAATTGTAAGTCATATTTACAAGAAGAGCTCTCAAAAGTAGCCCAACAAACTGTTCCATGGTCAAGAAGCCAAAATACACCAAATTCGCCAGTTTTGGCTGGTAGAACACTCAAAAAGCGCTCTGCATATCACCACTTATGAATGTTACTAAGTGCGCAGATCCGGATCCGTTTTATGTACATATTTAGATCCATGGGGTACTTAGTCACCAAGGAAGAAATATCTTTTTACTATACCTAAACCTATTTAGGTATCCCCTCTGAGGGGAGTCAGCTGAGTACTTCCTAAATCCATATCGGTACCTCCAAGACAGCAACACTTTCTACGAAGTGTGCTAGAAGCAGGCATGTCAAGAATATTATAGCATATATAATATTATACTCCAAGTGACACTTAACACAATGTGTGCCGTTCAAGTTTTCAAAGTTAGAGAAAAATCTCCTCATTACCTGCCTTCATTTGCTGCAGCAAAACAAACAAACAAACCAAAATCTTGGCCAAGTCATTCAAAACAAAAGTGTTGCGACAGCAACCTTACCAAACCAAAGTCTCCAGCTTCCAACTGCCAAGTTCTGAGTGACCTAACGGTCGTTTTAAAATACTCACGCCAAAGAAGTTCTCAGTCGGGAGCGGCAAACACTTGGAGGATCAGATCAGGAAGACCAGAAATATACTGGGCTGGAAGACAAACAATCTCCGTGCGCAGGGTACCTCCTCAGTAGATTCCTGTCCTGTACTCCTCAGTAGATTACTGTCTCCCTTCAAGACCACTCCCTTGGATAGCCGCTGCACAGATGAGGTCCACTTTCGGGCGCCATTTGTAGAAATAAAAACCTTCTTAGGGGTTCACTGATACATCTGGTCCTTAAGACCAACAAAGAAAAGATTGGCACGGAAGCTGTAATATCAAAAAACATGTTTTAATAACCTCAGATGAGGGAGATTGCGTCTTACGGTACCCACCGGCCACTGTAGGAGGCATTCTAATGAGTGCAGAGAACAGGGTACTTATATATGCATTTGTTACATAATCAGCATAAAATCAAGGGGAGGTCCTAGCACATATAAGCATGCTTATTGACTAATATGGGTATACAAAATTTGCTTGCTCCACAAAGTGGGAGGGAGACTAAACTGCTTACATCAGTAAGAATAGCCTGACAGTTCTATACTAGGAGCAGGTGCATTCTACCAGCTAGGCCTTTCTGAGCATGTGCAAGACTCTGGAAGAGGGAGAAAGCACATGGCGAGCACATGGCTAACTAAAATGGCTGCCAAGTACAAAATGGCTTTCAGCTCATGCTAACAGCGATTCCTGCAATCTTTAACAATAGTATACATCACACCTTCACCATGCCCACCGTACACCACCGCCATCATCGCCCTCCCAGCCGCAGCTGGATCAAGGCCATCAAAGAACTTTTCGGCAACTCCCTCATCACCACCACTCCGCCAACACTTACAGATGCCAACACCGCAGCGCGCAAACTCCACCAATGGAGCTCCAACTATGCCAACACCCTGGCAGCTCCTCCATGTCAGTGGACTGAGCATCTGGGGGTCGGTGGCCACTGGGGAAGGTAACAGCAGACAACCTGGACACCAAACTAGACTCTGTACAAAGGGACGCTTCTAGGCATATGCGTGACCTTGTGAACCCCTATGCCACATTATACCTGCGTCAGGAAGGAAGTATGCAGGGTGGGCGTTCCCACACAACAAAGCCTCGTAGGAGTGGCGCAGTGAAATCTATGAGTTTTCACTGCGACAATTCTAGGACGCCACTGCGTCAAAACCTTATGCCTGCCTCATGGTGGGCATAAGGGTGATGCAGTGCCATAGGGATAGGCCTGCCCCATGCATTGCTGGAGTTACATCACGCTTGCGACAAAATTGCAGCAATGCGTGACTTTAGCACCGACAGATACGTTAGGCATACTGACATATCTGTAAATCCAGTGAAAAGTGTCCCAACACTGTTTTGTCGCAGCAATGCAACACTTTTCATGAATGAGGCCCAGGACTACACCCTATCTTATTGTGGGGCACATTCCTGAGCTTTTGTTTTGGCGAAGGGCAGCGCATCAATATTCTTTGCTGCGCTATCCAGCACCAAAACCTCTGAAATGAGGCCCCAAGTGTTTGCACCAATCTTAAGACCAGCTATTTTCTGGTCTTAAAAAACTGCTTCTAACTAAACTTAAAGGCAGTTTTTTTAGTTTTGCACCATACAAGGAATTCATTGTAAATATCGCGAAGTGGGGTTAGCGGCAGTTTTTGCACGGGAACACACACCTTGCATCTCATTTTCTTTACCTTTCGCTAACAGAAGTGGCGATCTTTAAAATTAATGTTTTCGCCGGAAAAGTGCAGCTAACTCCAGTTAGCAGCAACTTGTAAATCAGGAAATAAATAAATAGCTGCCTTAAAGTAAAAAAATTGATGCTACAGCAGCATTAAGTCCTTGTACATGTGCCCCATAATTTAGAAACACGAGACCGTGATCAGCCGGTCACTACATACCTCCCAAAGTTTATTAAAAATGGATAACAAGTCCAACCTGTAGGAGAGAACAAAAAAACAAAGCAAAAACTCGACTGAGTCCATTCAGGTTGCCTGTAGGACAAGATGAGGGTACGGGTGCAGCTGGGAGAACCCAGCATCACAGCACGCCTCCGTAGTTTCACCAGACTACTCTGGGCACGAATGGCAGTGTGGATGAAGTCTGGATTTCTCAAACACCAACCAATGTTGTTACAGTCCACCTGGGGACTGTGGGTCCTGTCACACCTGGTCTCACTGTGTGGAAATCTAATTACAAAGTTCATGTGATGGTGCATCTGAAGCAGTGGTGGAGTCTGCTGCTAATATTTGTTCACAGGCTCTCTGGCTCCCTGGATATCAAGTCTGCAAAGACAGATGATGTCACTACAATGGTTAAAGAGTCATCCTCGGATGCCGCAGTGCTTACCGGTGCCCGTTGGTGGAGCAACTCCAGGCATCCCTCTCTTTCCAGGATTTCCCTCTCACAGGAATCTCTAGAGGCCCTTTTTACCAGGGTTCCATGGGACCATGTGGACTCTGCAGTATCCCTCCCATGCCACAACATAGGGCCATGGAGGAATTGCCAACAGCACCACCTCCAAGTCACTTGCTCGGACTCAAGGGTGGTTGTTTCAGGGTCAGTGTACTCTTGCCATCCGGACTCTGGTACACCAGCATCTACTCGAGAGTCTTGGGTGACCCAGTCTCCATACACGCTTTGCTGTGCTTCTCAATACCTGTCATGGAGCAGCTGCAGACACATCTCTCTTGACGGGATTCCCCTCTCACGGAAATCCCTTGAGGCCCTTGCCCCTAGATTGCCACGGGACAGCGTGGGCTGTGTGGGGCCTCTCATAGGCCATGCCAAAGGGTCACTGATGAACTCTCAACAGGGCCACGTCCAAGCCTCAAGTGCAATCCCAAGAGTGGATGGTACAATGGTCAAGAGTGCTCTCTTCAGCAGGCGTCAGGTTCTCCAGGGCTCACAGATGGTTTCTGGGTGGCCAGCGTCCTGCAGTGCCAGGGATGCCTTGTTATTCTCCAGGTGATTCACTGAAGTATTGCTCCACTCTAGATGTGCAGTGATCCTTAGGTGGTTAAATTGATGCACTGGATTGTGATGACAACCACCAATTACTGTTGGTGATCTTCTGGATGACTGGTCTAACATCACCTTTCCTTTCTTGGTGATCTTCTGGGTAACTGGTCTAACATCACCTTTCCTTCGTGGTGATCTTCTGGGTGACTGGTCTATCATCACCCTTCCGTTCTTCCTCTATCATCCTTTTGACCAGACCTCTCCATGTGATGTGGACTTCACTTGGACCTCCCTGTTCACATCCTACCCCTAGGACTGACTCTCTTCTCTTCTGTCTCCAGACCAGGTCTCTCATTTTGATCTTCTTTTCACAGGGACCTCCCTGGTCATGTTCTGTCCTCTCTGTAGGACTGGACTCTTCTCGTGGACCTCTCACAGGTCCTTCTTCTTCTCCTGGACTTCTCACAAGTCCTTTCCCTGAGGGATCTTCTTGGCACTCCACTCCCTGACTGAAGGGCCACCTTTCCTCCTTCACCTCTTCGTCTTCACTTGAGGACTCACTCCCTGTGCCTCAAGGCTATGCCGTGGCGGCACTTGGTCCTGCCCATAGGCGGAGCCGGCACGGTAAATCACTCAGTGTGACAGGCTCAGTGGGCCAACAGTGGCCATTCTAAGCTGGTGTGGCTGACTGGTGAAGCCTCTGTCTCGCGACATTCCTGCTTGTGAGCTGAGGACTCTCTCTCTCCGGGGCTCCTGCCCATGCTGTCTGATATCCAGATGCGGCCATCAACGCATCTCTGACCCCATGCCCTTAGTCTTCTTCAGGGTGCGCCCTCTGCTGTCAGCTTGCCCGCTCGGAACTCTCTTGCGGTCATGTAGCTTTGGGGCTTCTTGTGAGGGTCAGCAGTCTGTCTGTACCAGGTTTCGCAGTCTCTCCCCTACACCTCACTTGGCTGGACCCTTCCTGGTCACTTGACACTATGTGTCCTTGGCTTGCACTGAATTGTACTCCTTGGGTGCTGCCTGTTCTTTGCTGGGGCAGCCTTGGGCTGCTTGAAGACCTTTGCTCTGTGAAGGTTAGCAAACCCTCCCATTTAAACATTCAACCCACTTCGCCAGTCTCTGTTGTGGTGCCTGGGGGCCGTGTTCAGCCATTTATTTACTTGGCAGCTAATGCCAGTGGGTTATTCTGCTACTGTAGCTATGGGCCACAGACACTTTCCTAGCCAGCACTGTGGGCTGGTCCTCCATGACATACTCAGTTTGAACAATTGCAGTAACCACCTATGGCTACTAGGTGGCACTGCAACACAAATTTCGTGGCCCCAGCAGCTTTTCTTTTTAAAGTTCATTCAGCAGCCCCCTCGCTGAGAGGGGAGGATGCCCACCAGAACAACAGAGAGGTGGAAGGGGGGCTTTCCAGGACTATCCCTCACTCTGGGCAGCTTTGCCATTTGCCTCCATGTTGTCCCCTTCGCCAGTTTAAATCCCTGGTTGCAGTGTCACTTGCTATCACTTGGTGGTGCTGCAAAATGCTGCAGGCATTACGTTGCTCAGGCACTGCCGGTTCCGGGGCGGCAGGGCTTACACACCGCGTCTCCCTTTTCTGATCTGGGGGCTGTGCTCTGGGTCTCAGGCACCTTTCCTGAGACTCTGCCGACTTGGCCTCTCTCGCCACGATGACGGTGAGTCTAGGCATAGGCCTTTCTGCAGCTTCTCCTCTTAGTTGCGGGCAGGCATCTGACTGGGCTACTTCAGACAGGCACAGGGCACTCACACAGGTGCAGCACCGGGTTCAGGTGTTGGGATGCCTCTGATTGGCCACAACACCTCCTCCAGTACTCGGCCAGCATGCACAGCAGAGCAGCTGCTCTCCTCACCCTCATGAACAGATGGTGGCAGACCAGGGCAGCTTACAGATGCCTGAGCAGGTATGGGGGCATAGACACTCTCACAGTGCTGCTGCTTTACATGCACTATGCCCTCAACCTTTTCATACAGGCAGTACTGTTCTGGGCCTCCTGCTCAACGCACCCAAACCTTCCCTTACCGCTTGGCTGTTCTGGTGACGCAGGTCACATAGTGGGACACCACTCACCAGAAGGCAGCACCCTGTTAGGTACACTGTGCAATGGACTCAGCAGGCAGTTGGCAGGGGCAATTCTGCTGGCTGCAGCACATGCCATGCGGGTCCCTCCACTGTCACCGGCCAGCAGCCATTCTTACTGCATCAGCTTATCTCTCCCCTGGGCCAGTCGTCATGGCAGTGGCTGCAAGGCTTTGCCAGTTGGCACTGGGGTACTTGCTCGGTGGCTTTACTCTTGCCCTGCATCACACGCAATTGAGCTGCCTCATTGTGTCGAGCTGCCTTTAGGTACAGGCAACACAACCCCCTCCAGGTACCGTGAGGTGGCAGTCAGCTTACACGTGGCGTGGACCCGCTCGTCGCCAATGTAATAGGTAGGGCCCTAGGCCCTCATGCAAATGCAGTCACGACACTGGCACTGGGTTACTAGATCTGAAACTGGCCCAAGGCACATGCACCAGGCCCCTTTTATTGGCAGGGTCACATGACCGGTGACACCTGTGATGGATGGGTGTGGGAGTGTGGAAGCCAGCCCTCGAGGAGTCGCTGGTGGAAACACATAATATAGAAACATTAGACCGTGACCAAACGATCACTACAAAGTTTATATTTTTTGTTTTTATTTTTCGTGTGTTGCTTGTTTATTTCTTCAAAGGTCTGTTGACTACCTTTCTTTATTATAAGTTATTAATATTTGTCCAACAAGTGTTTAACGATATATATATATATATATATATATATATATATGCACATATATATTATCTACTGGCGGTCGCCAGTAGATAGTTATAGTTAGGACCTATTTTCCATATGAAATCTGCAACATTCTATTTGAAATAACTCTTGCGTCGGTTGACGAAACTTCGCGAAATGTTCAAACTTTATGGCCCGCTCCGGTCCGCTCCTACCCTGAAAGTTTCGGGGTGATTCGTCAAACGGGGGCCGAGAAAAAGGGGGTCTCAAAACGTGTTTTCCCCATTCATTTTCCCATAGGAAACTTTAGCCACGGCTACAGCCCGAACTGCTGAACGGAATTACACAAAATTTGGCAAAGAGGTAGTTCTTGGTTCAGAAAGAACCCTTTTGTTAAATGGTGTAAATCCGTTCAGTAGTTGCGGAGAAATTAAAAAATAAGAGTCAAAAAATCAATTTCCCATAGGAAACGTTATGCAAGGCTACAGCCCGAACTGCTAAACGGAATTACACCAAATTTGGCAAAGAGGTAGTTCTTGGTTCAGAAAGAACCCTTTTGTTAAATGGTGTAAATCCGTTCAGTAGTTGCTGAGAAAATCAAAAGTAAAAACACATATATATCTGGGCGGAGCCTAACCACACATGTCATTGTGAGATCTGATTGGCTGTCAGCACTTCATCCTGGAATTGCTGGCAGCCATCTTGGGACCAATATAAATGATAGTACCCCATTGAAATGCATTGTAGTGAATCGAAGATTTTGAGGGTTACCAAAAGGAGAACTATAAAGGGTGATAACAGACTTTAGTTACATTAGAATTCATTTGTTGATGGTACCATACTAATTTCAGGAATTGTGGTGTGTTCTAAGGTGATTTTACCCTGTAGAAAAACCTTCTGCTGGGATATCATGAATCATGTTTGAGAGAAAACTATTTTCACATGCTTGTCCCATACAGTTTTGGAAGGTGCTCCAGAAGCTAAAATGAGAGCATATTTTCTGTAAATTCACATTATCTTTCTCAGTCATGTGAGAATGAAGTCTGACATTCTCAGTAAAACATGTACATCCAACAAGGGCAGAGACTGTCAGTTGATTCCTTTGTGTTCTACTGCAGCTTCCCAGAGTGTTCTAAAGAACAACTAGAGCGCTAACAGTCTTACTTATGACAAAAGTATGGCACACCTGAAGCCATCTTGATTGGAATAAATTGGTAACACTTAAAACATTTAATTTAAAAAGGAACAAAATGATGGGGTTCATTTTGTCATAGAAATTATGGTTAGTGCTGTAGAAAGAAAAATTAGGACATGTTTCAAGTGTGATCTCAAATATCTTCCTGTTATATTTCAACAGGAGCAGCCTGTCAGTTGATGCCTTTGTGTTCTACTGCAGCTTCCCAGAGTGTTCTAAAGAACAACTAGAGCGCTAACAGTCTTACTTATGACAAAAGTATGGCACACCTGAAGCCATCTTGATTGGAATAAACTGGTAACACTTAAAACATTTAATTTAAAAAGGAACAAAATGAGGGGGTTCATTTTGCCATAGAAATTATGGTTAGTGCTGTAGAAAGAAAAATTAGGACATGTTTTAAGTGAGATCTCAAATATCTTCCTGTTATATTTCAACAGGAGCAGCCTGTCAGTTGATGCCTTTGTGTTCTACTGCAGCTTCCCAGAGTGTTCTAAAGAACAACTAGAGTGCTAACAGCCTTACTTATGACAAAAGTATGGTACACCTGAAGCCATCTTGATTGGAATAAACTGGTAACACTTAAAACATTTAATTTAAAAAGGAACAAAATGAGGGGGTTCATTTTGCCATAGAAATTATGGTTAGTGCTGCAAAAAGAAAATTTAGTGCATGTTTTAAGTGAGATCTCAAATCCTCTTCTATTTCATTAGAAAATTCTGACATGCAGACTGAAACAATCACTTTCAATACCAGCAGTAGACTTCCAGTTAACTCCTTGGTGAGCAGTAGCTTACTACAGTGATCTAATGAACAACTAGAGTGCTAACATTCTGAATTTATGGCAAATGTGTGACACATCTGAATGCCTTCTTGATGGAATCAAAGTAAAAAACTGAAAGCATTTCCTACTGAGGAGACTGCAGTAAATGAGGAAATTAGGAAACTTCATAACAAAGAAGTCTTCCAAGATGGCCACCAGTGAAAAAAGAGCCCAAATGTAGCACAAATATTACCCAGATGTAGCCCACATATAGCCCAATGACAAAAGTGTGCAAAACACTTTTTATTTTTAGTTTTTTGCAGTTTTATGTAGTGCAGACTGGTCAGGTATTGGAGCGTTGCATCTTAAAACATGACCCCCTACACTACAAAAACAACACTGCACTACCCTAAACCCTAAAACACTACCCCCAGCATGACCCCCTACACTACACAAGCACCACTGCACTATCCTAAACCCTAAAACACTACCCCAACACCACTGCACTAACCTAAATCCTAAAACACTACCCCCAGCACGACCCCCTACACTACCCAAACACCACTGCACTACCCTAAAACATGACCCCTACACTACACGAACACCACTGCACTACCCTAAACCCTAAAACACTACCCCCAGCACAACCCCTACACTACACAAGTACCACTGCACTACCATAAACCCTAAAACACTACCCCCAGCATGACCCCTACACTACCCAAACACCACTGCACTAACCTAAATCCTAAAACACTACCCCAGCACGACCCCTACACTACCCAAACACCACTGCACTACCCTAAAACATGACCCCCTACACTACACAAACACCACTGCACTACCCTAAACCCTAAAACACTACCCCCAGCACGACCCCCTACACTACACAAGCACCACTGCACTACCCTAAACCCTAAAACACTATCCCCAGCACGACCCCCTACACTGCCCGAACACCACTGCACTGCCCTAAACCCTGAAACACCAGCCCCTGCTTGACCCCCTACACTGCCCGAACACGACTGCACTCCCCTAAACCCTGAAACACCAACCCTAGCATGACCCCTACACTGCCCGAACACCACTGCACTGCCCTAAACCCTGAAACACCACCCCTTCACGACCCCTACACTGCCCGAACACCACTGCACTGCCCTAAACCCTGAAACACCATCCCCAGCACACCCCTACACTGCCCGAACACCACTGCACTGCCCTAAACCCTGAAACACTACCCCCAGCAAAACCTCCTACACTGCCCGAACACCACTGCACTGCCCTAAACCCTGAAACATCACCCCCAGCAAGACCCCCTACACTGCCCGAACACCACTGCCCTAAACCCTGAAACACCACCCCCAGCACGACCCCCTACACTGCCCGAACACCACTGCACTGCCCTAAACCCTGAAACACCACCCTCAGCACGACCCCCTACACTGCCCGAACACCACTGCACTGCCCTAAACCCTGAAACAACACCCCTGCACGACCCCTACACTGCCCGAACACTACTGCAATGCCCTAAACCCTGAAACACCACCCCCAGCAAGACCCCCTACACTGCCCGAACACCACTGCACTGCCCTAAACCCTGAAACATCACCCCCAGCAAGACCCCCTACACTGCCCGAACACCACTGCCCTAAACCCTGAAACACCACCCCCAGCAAGACCCCCTACACTGCCCGAACACCACTGCACTGCCCTAAACCCTGAAACACCAGCCCCAGCACGACCCCTACACTGCCCGAACACCACTGCACTGCCCTAAACCCTGAAACACCACCCCCTGCACGACCCCCTACACTGCCCGAACACCACTGCACTGCCCTAAACCCTGAAACACCACCCCCAGCACGACCCCCTACACTGCACGAATACCACTGCACTGCCCTAAACCCCGAAACACAACCCCCAGCAAGACCCCCTACACTGCCCGAACACCACTGCACTGCCCTAAACCCTGAAACATCACCCCCAGCAAGACCCCCTACACTGCCCGAACACCACTGCCCTAAACCCTGAAACACCACCCCCAGCAAGACCCCTACACTGCCCAAACACCACTGCACTGCCCTAAACCCTGAAACACCACCCCCAGCATGACCCCCTACACTGCCCGAATACCACTGCACTGCCCTAAACCCTGAAACACCACCCCCAGCAAGACCCCCTACACTGCCCGAACACCACTGCACTGCCCTAAACCCTGAAACATCACCCCCAGCAAGACCCCCTACACTGCCCGAACACCACTGCCCTAAACCCTAAAACACCACCCCCAGCAAGACCCCCTACACTGCCTGAACACCACTGCACTGCCCTAAACCCTGAAACACCACCCCCAGCATGACCCCCTACACTGCCCGAACACCACTGCACTGCCCTAAACCCTGAAACACCAGCCCCAGCACGACCCCTACACTGCCCGAACACCACTGCACTGCCCTAAACCCTGAAACACCACCCCCTGCACGACCCCCTACACTGCCCGAACACCACTGCACTGCCCTAAACCCTGAAACACCACCCCCAGCACGACCCCCTACACTGCACGAATACCACTGCACTGCCCTAAACCCCGAAACACAACCCCCAGCAAGACCCCTACACTGCCCGAACACCACTGCACTGCCCTAAACCCTGAAACATCACCCCCAGCAAGACCCCCTACACTGCCCGAACACCACTGCCCTAAACCCTGAAACACCACCCCCAGCAAGACCCCCTACACTGCCCAAACACCACTGCACTGCCCTAAACCCTGAAACACCACCCCCAGCATGACCCCCTACACTGCCCGAATACCACTGCACTGCCCTAAACCCTGAAACACCACCCCCAGCAAGACCCCCTACACTGCCCGAACACCACTGCACTGCCCTAAACCCTGAAACATCACCCCCAGCAAGACCCCCTACACTGCCCGAACACCACTGCCCTAAACCCTGAAACACCACCCCCAGCAAGACCCCCTACACTGCCTGAACACCACTGCACTGCCCTAAACCCTGAAACACCACCCCCAGCATGACCCCCTACACTGCCCGAATACCACTGCACTGCCCTAAACCCTGAAACACCACCCCCAGCACGACCCCCTACACTGCCCGAACACCACTGCACTGCCCTAAACCCTGAAACACCACCCCCAGCACGACCCCCTACACGGTCCGAACACCACTGCACTGCCCTAAACCCTGAAACACCAGCCCCAGCACAACCCCGTACACTGCCCGAACACCACTGCACTGCCCTAAACCCTGAAACACCAGCCCCAGCACGACCGCCTACACTGCCCGAAAACCACTGCACTGCCCTAAACCCTGAAACACCAGCCCCAGCACGACCCCCTACACTGCCCGAACACCACTGCACTACCCTAAACCCTCAAACACCAGCCCCAGCACGACCCCCTACACTGCCCGAACACCACTGCACTGCCCTACACCCTGAAACACCAGCCCCAGCAAGACCCCTACACTGCCCGAACACCACTGCACTAAAGCCTGAAACACCACCCCCAGCAAGACCACCTACACTGGCCGAACACCACTGCACTGCCCTAAACCCTGAAACACCACTCCTCAGCACGACACCCTACACTGCCCGAACACCACTGCACTGCCCTAAACCCTGAAACACCACCCCCAGCACGACCCCCTACACTGCCCGAACACCACTGCACTGCCCTAAACCCTGAAACACCACCCCCTGCACCACCTCCTACACTGCCGGTACACCACTGCACTGCCCTAAACCCTGAACCACCACCCCCAGCACGACCCCCTACACTGCCCGAACACCACTGCACTGCCCTAAACCCTGAAACATCAACCCCAGCAAGACCACCTACACTGCCTGAACACCACTGCCCTAAACCCTGCAACACCACCCCCTACACTGCACGAACACCACTGCACTGCCCTAAACCCTGAAACACCACCTCCAGCAAAACCCCTACACTGCCTGAACACCATTGCTCTGCCCTAAATCCTGAAACACTAGCCCCAGCACGACGCCCTACACTGCCCGAACACCACTGCACTGCCCTAAACCCTGACAAACCACCCCCAGCACGACCCCCTACACTGCCCGAACACCACTGCACTGCCCTAAACCCTGAAACACCAGCCCCAGCAAGACCCCTACACTGCCCGAACACCACTGCACTGCCCTAGACTCTGAAACACCAGCCCCAGCAAGACTCCCTACACTGCCCGAACACCACTGCACTGCCCTAAACCCTGAAACACCAGCCCCAGCACGACCACCTACACTGCCCGAACACCACTGCACTGCCCTAAACCCTAAAACACCAGCCCCAGCACAACTCCCCACACTGCCCGAACACCACTGCACTGCCCTAAACCCTGAAACACCAGCCCCAGCATGACCCCTACACTGCCCGAACACCACTGTACTGCCCTAAACCCTGAAACACCAGCCCCAGCACGACCCCCTACACTGCCCGAACACCACTGCACTGCACTAAACCCTGAAACACCACCACCTTCATGACCCCCTACACTGCCCGAACACCACTGCACTGCCCTAAACCCTGAAACACCACCCCCTGCACCACCCCTTACACTGCCCGAACACCACTGCACTGCCCTAAACCCTTAAACACCACCCCCTGCACCACCCCCTACACTGCCCGAACCCCACTGCACTGCCCTAAACCCTGAACCACCCCCAGCACGACCCCCTTTACTGCTCGAACACCACTGCACTGCCCCAAACCCTGAAACACCACCCCCAGCATGACCCCCTACACTGCCCGAACACCACTGCCCTAAACCCTGAAACACCACCCCCGACACGACCCCCTACACTGCCCGAACACCACTGCACTGCCCTAAACCCTGAAACACCACCCCCTACACTGCCCGAACACCACTGCACTGCCCTAAACCCTGAAACACCACCCCCAGCACGACCCCCTACACTGCCCGAACACCACTGCACTGCCCTAAACCCTAAAACACCACCCCCAGCATTACCCCCTACACTGCCCAAACGCCACTGCACTGCCCTAAACCCTAGAACACTACCCCCAGCACGACCCCCTACACTACCCAAACACCACTGCACTACCCTAAACCCTAAAATACTACCCCCAGCACAACCCCCTACACTACCCGAACACGACTGCACTGCCCTAAACCCTCAAACACTCCCCCAGCACGACCCCCTACACTACCCGAACACCACTGCAGTGCCCTAAACCCTAAAACACTCCCCCAGCACGACCCCCTACACTACCCGAACACCACTGCACTGCCCTAAACCCTAAAACACTCCCCCAGCACGACCCCCTACACTACCCAAACACCACTGCACTGCCCTAAACCCTAAAACACTACCCCCCGCATGACCCCCTACACTACCCAAACACCAATGCACTGCCCTAATCCCTAAAACACTACCCCCGCATGACCCCCTACACTACCCTAAACCCTAAAACACTACCACCCGCACGACTCCCTACACTACCCAAAGACCACTGCACTACCCTAAACCCTAAAACACGACCTCCTACACTACACAAACACCACTGCACTACCCTAAACCATAAAACACTACCCCCTACACTACACAAACACCACTGCACTACCCTAAACCCTAAAAAACTACCCCAGCACAAACCACTACACTACCCAAACACCACTGCACTACCCTAAACCCTAAAAAACTACCCCCAGCAGTACCCCTACACTACCCAAACACCACTGCACTACCCTAAACCCTAAAACACTACCCCCAGCAGTACCCCTACACTACCCAAACACCACTGCACTACCCTAAATCACTACCCCCAGCACGACCCCCTACACTACCCAAACATCACTGCACTACCCTAAACCCTAAAACACTACCCCCAGCACGACCCCCTACACTACCCAAACACCACTGCACTACCCTAAACCCTAAAACACTCCCCCAGCACGACTCCCTACACTACCCAAACACCACTGCACTACCCTAAACCCTAAATCTACCCCTAGCGTGACCCCCTACACTACACAAACACCACTGCACTACCCTAAACCCTAAAACACTACCTCCAGCACGACCCTCTTCACTACCTAAACACAACTGCACAATTTGTTACAGGCGTTGCAACGCAGGCCTGTGGTGCTTACTGGAAGTACCTAGTGGGCTAGTTGGGCCCCAGGGACCCTCAGGATTCAAGGTGACCTAATCCCCCAACTTAAAACGCACCACGGGGCGCGTTTGCACAGTGGTGAAGGGAGGGGGCGGGGCCTCAGGTGACATGTGCGCAAACACGCCCTGTGGTGCGTTTTAAGTTGGGGAATTAATTCCCTTTGAATCCTGAGGGACCCTGGGGGCCAACTAGCCCACCAGGTACCTTCAGTAAGCACAACAGAGTTGCGTTGCAGAGAGGTGAAAAAGGTGCGTGGCCTCGGAACGACTCTCTGCAACTCAGCTCTGTGGTCCTAACTGTAGGTACCTGGGGGGCTAGTTGGGCCCCAGGGACCCTCAGAATTCAAGGGGACTTAATCCCGCAACTTACAACGCGCCACGGGGTGCGTTTGCACACATGTCACCTCAGGCCCCCCCTCCCTTCACCACTGTGCAAACGCGCACTGTAGCGCGTTTTAAGAGGTAGTTTTAATCCCCCTGCCCTATTATGTACTAGGGACTTGCAGAGGAGGTCATGCTAATCACAGGGGTACCCCAACGCATAGTGTTCCCTAGTGTATGTAGGTGTTTTCACTGTATTCTAAGTGTCTTTTAGCATAGCACTGGCTCTGGTTAGTCAGTTACCACCAGTACCCGTCTGAAAAAGTTGTGGGCACAGGATGATTTTGCAACAAGGCCTCTTTCTGCTCTTCTGTTGGTTCTTTCTGTACATCTGTTGCTTCTTTCTGTGCGTTTTTCTTCTTTCTTCACATGTCCTACCTCTGTAGGCATAGTTAGAAACTAGCATTTAAAAAACCTTTGAAATTCACTTAAAAATCATAGGTTTCAGGCACGTTATAGTTAGAAATTAGCATTTAAAAAACCTTTGAAATTCACTGAAAAAACCATAGGTTTCAGACACGTTATAGTTAGAAATTAGCATTTAAAAAACCTTTGAAATTCACTGAAAAAACCATAGGTTTTAGGGACAGTTATAGTTAGTTGGACATTTCACTCGTACAAAACCATAGAAATTCCCCCGTTATAGTTAGTTCAGCTAACTATAACTCGCGCCCCACAATGCACTGCTGATGACGTCACATATTACATCACTCATGACATGGTCAGTGACATCACTGATGACATCACTGATGACATCTCAAATGACATCACTGATGACATCATCCATGTGATAATTTCATGCATCTTCTCACACCCTAATATATCTTTTGATACACCCACTCTAAATTACAGACTGCCATTCTCAAAACCATAGACACTCCAACACCAAAAACTGCATACCCACTCACTGATTCTTAGGTCTACACACACATCCACTCACTCACCCGTACAGTCACTCATACTTAGTCACTCAGTACAGGACTATCATATGCACTCATACACCTATATAAACACTCACACACCGCCACTCATCCATAGAGGTACTCACACACCTAGTCAGTCATGCAAAAACTTAATCACACACCCATTTCCTCACCTATACAGTTATACACACACCAGCTCACTTACTCATACAAACACTAGCACATTCTTACGCTCTTATACAATCACTGATACAAGTACACACTCATCCATACAGCCACTCTCACAATCACACACTCTCACTTATAGCCATTTATATACTCCAACACACATATATACTGCCTTTCACATATGTAGTTACTCACACATGTACCACTGAGATATACATTCAATCACTAACACACCCATACACACACTCACCCACCCATACAGTCCATCACAGATGCACTCTTGAAACCATGCACCCAGTGAATCACCAACTCACACATCTATGCACAGAGTCACACACACCCCACCCACACAAACACTCAGGCACCCATACAGATACTCAGACAATCAATCAATAACCCATGTAGACACTCATGTAGCTACTCACCAACCCATGCAGCCGCTTACACACCAACTGACAGACTAATACAGACATTCACACAGTTTAGTCACTAACCCATGCATTCAGTAAGATACATTTAATCACTCACTTATACAGTCAGTCACGCACATACTAAATCATCCATTCAGACACTTATACACCCACTCATTCTTCAATACACCTTGGCATATATATATATATATAAAACATATTTAAACTTTACAGAAACACATAGTCACTGGATGATGTCATCAGTGATGTCATTTGAGATGTCATCAGTGATGTCATCAGTGATGTCACTGACCATGTCATGAATTATGTAATATGTGACGTCATCAGCAGTGCATTGCGGGGCACGAGCTATAGTTAGCTCAACTAACTATAACGGGCGAATTTCTCTGGTTTTGTACTAGTGAAATGTCCAACTAACTATAACGTCCCTGAAACCTATGGTTTTTTCAGTAAATTTCTATGGTTTTTTAAAGGCTAATTTCTAACTATAAGGTCCCTGAAACCTATGGTTTTCTCAGTGAATTTCAAAGGCTTTTTAAATGCTAATTTCTAACTATAACTTCCCTGAAACCTATGGTTTTTTTCAGTGAATTTCTAAGGTTTTTTAAATGCTAATTTCTATCTATAACATCCCTGAAACATGTGATTTTTTTCAGTGAATTTCTAAGGTTTTTTAAATGCTAATTTCGAACTATAACATCCCTGAAACCTGTGGTTTTTTCAGTGAATTTCTAAGGTTTTTTAAATGCTAATTTCTAACTACACCTAGATAGGTCAGACATGTGCAGAAAGAGAAAGAAAGGCGCAGAAAGAAGCAAGAGAAGTGCAGAAAGAAGCAAGAGAAGTACAGAAAAAGGCAAGAAAAGTGCAGAAAAACGCAAGAGGTGCAAAAAGAGGAAGAAAGGTGCAGAGAGAAGCAGGAGAAATGATGAAAGAGGCAAGAGAGGTGCAGAAATAAGCAAGAGAAGTGCGGAAAGAAGCAAGAGAGGCACAGAAAGAAGCAAGAGAGTTGCAAAAAGAAGAGAGTGAGGTGCAGAAAGAGGAAGAAAGGCACAGAAAGAGGCAAGTGAGGTGCAGAAAGAGACGAGAGGTGGAGAAAGAGGCAAGAGAGGTACAGAAAGAGGCAAGAGAGGTCCAGAAAGAGGAAGAAAGGTGCAGAAAGAGGCAATAAAAATGCAGAAAAAGAAAGAAAGGTGCAGAAAGAAGCAAGAGAAGTGCAGAAAGAAGCAAGAGAGGTGCAGAAAGAAGCAAGAGAGGTCCAAAATGAAGAGAGTGAAGTGCAGAAAGAGGCAAGAGAGGTGCAGAAAGAGGCAAGAGAAGTGCAGAAAGAGGCAAGAGAAGTGCAGAAAGAGGCAAGAGAGGTGCAGAAAGAGGCAAGAGTAGAGTAGAAAGCCAAGAGAGGTGCATATAGAGGCAAGAGAGGTGAAGAAAGAGGCAAGAGAAGTGCAGAAAGAGGCAAGAGAGGTACAGAAAGAGGCAAGAGAGGTGCAGAAAGAGGCAAGAGAGGTGCATAAAGAGGTAAGAGAGGTGCAGAAAGAAGAGAGTGAGCTGCAGAAAGAGTGAAGAGAGGTGTAGAAAGAGTCAAGAGAGGTGCAGAAAGAAGAGAGGTGAGGAAAGAGGCAAGAGAGGTGCTGAAAGAGGCAAGAGAGGTGCTGAAAGATGCAAGAGAGGTGTAGAAAGAGGAAAGAGTGGTGCAGAAAGAGGCAAGAGATGTGCAGAAATAGGCAAGAGAGGTGCAGAAAGAGGCAAGAGAGGTGCAAAAGAGGCAAGAGAGGTACAGATAGAAGAGAGTGAGTTGCAGAATGAGGGAAGAGAGGTGCAGAAAGAGGCAAGAGAAGTGCAGAAAGAGGCAAGAGAGGTACAGAAAGAGGCAAGAGAGGTGCATAAAAAGGTAAGAGATGTGCAGAAAGAAGAGAGTGAGCTGCAGAAAGAGTGAAGAGAGGTGTAGAAAGAGTCAAGAGAGGTGCAGAAAGAAGAGAGTGAGCTGCAAAAAGAGGCAAGAGAGGTGCAGAAAGAGGCAAGAGAGGTGCAGAAAGAGGCAAGAGAGGTGCATAAAGAGGTAAGAGAGGTGCAGAAAGAAGAGAGTGAGCTGCAGAAAGAGTGAAGAGAGGTGTAGAAAGAGTCAAGAGAGGTGCAGAAAGAAGAGAGGTGAGGAAAGAGGCAAGAGAGGTGCTGAAAGAGGCAAGAGAGGTGCTGAAAGATGCAAGAGAGGTGTAGAAAGAGGAAAGAGTGGTGCAGAAAGAGGCAAGAGATGTGCAGAAATAGGCAAGAGAGGTGCAGAAAGAGGCAAGAGAGGTGCAAAAGAGGCAAGAGAGGTACAGATAGAAGAGAGTGAGTTGCAGAATGAGGGAAGAGAGGTGCAGAAAGAGGCAAGAGAAGTGCAGAAAGAGGCAAGAGGGGTACAGAAAGAGGCAAGAGAGGTGCATAAAAAGGTAAGAGATGTGCAGACAGAAGAGAGTGAGCTGCAGAAAGAGTGAAGAGAGGTGTAGAAAGAGTCAAGAGAGGTGCAGAAAGAAGAGAGTGAGCTGCAAAAAGAGGCAAGAGAGGTGCAGAAAGAGGCAAGAGAGGTGCAGAAAGAGGTAAGAGGTGTAGAAAGAGTCAAGACAGGTACAGAAAGAGGAAGAAAGGTGCAGAAAGAAGCAAGTGAGCTGAAGAAAGAGGCAAGAGAAGAGCAAAAAGAGTCATGAGAGGTGCATCAAGAGGCAAGAGAGGTGCAGAAAGAGGAAGAAATGTTCAAAAAGAGGCAAGAGAGGTGCAGAAAGAGGCAGGAGAGGTGCAGAAAGAAGAGAGTGAGCTGCAGAAAGAGGCAAGAGAGGTGCAGAAAGATCAAGCGAGGTACAGAAAGAGGCAAGAGAGGTACAGAAAGAAGAGAGTGAGCTGCAGAAAGAACCAAGAGAAGTGCAGAAAGAGGCATGAGAGGTGCATAAAGAGGCAAGAGAGGTGCAGAAAGAGGCAAGAGAGGTGCAGAAAGAAGAGAGTGAGCTGCAGAAAGAGGGAAGCGAGGTGCAGAAAGGGGCAAGAGAGGTGCAGAAAGAAGAGAGTGAGCTACAGAAAGAGGCAAGAGAGGTGCAGAAAGAGGCAAGAGTGGTGCAGAAAGAAGAGAGTGAGCTGCAGAAAGAAGCAAGAGAAGTGCAGACAGAGGCAAGAGAGGTGCATAAAGAGGCCAAAGAGGTGCAGAAAGAGGCAGGAGAGGTGCAGAAAGAAGAAAGGTGCAGAAAGAGGTAAGAGAGGTGCAGAAAGAGGCAAGAGAGGTGCAGAAATATGCAAGAGAGGTGTAGAAAGAGGCAAGAGTGGTGTAGAAAGAGGCAAGAGATGTGCAGAAAGAGGCAAGAGAGGTGCAGAAAGAGGCAAGAGAGGTGCAAAAGAGGCAAGAGAGGTACAGATAGAAGAGAGTGAGCTGCAGAATGAGGGAAGAGAGGTGCAGAAAGAGGCAAGAGAGGTGCAGAAACAAGATAGTGAGCTGCAGAAAGAGGCAAGAGGGGTGCAGAAAGCGGCAAGAGAGGTGCAGAAAGAAGAGAGTGAGCTGCAGAAAGAAGCAAGAGAAGTGCAGACAGAGGCAAGTGAGGTGCATAAAGAGGCAACAGAGGTGCAGAAAGAGGCAAGAGGGGTGCAGAAAGAAGAGAGGTGAGGAAAGAGGCAAGAGAGGTGCTGAAAGAGGCAACAGAGGTGCTGAAAGATGCAAGAGAGGTGTAGAAAGAGGCAAGAGTGGTGCAGAAAGAGGCAAGAGATGTGCAGAAATAGGCAAGAGAGGTGCAGAAAGAGGCAAGAGATGTGCAAAAGAGGCAAGAGAGGTACAGATAGAAGAGAGTGAGTTGCAGAATGAGGGAAGAGAGGTGCAGAAAGAGGCAAGAGAAGTGCAGAAAGAGGCAAAAGAGGTACAGAAAGAGGCAAGAGAGGTGCAGAAAGAGGCAAGAGAGGTGCATAAAGAGATAAGAGAGGTGCAGAAAGAAGAGAGTGAGCTGCAGAAAGAGTGAAGAGAGGTGTAGAAAGAGTCAAGAGAGGTGCAGAAAGAAGAGAGTGAGCTGCAAAAAGAGGCAAGAGAGGTGCAGAAAGAGGCAAGAGAGGTGCAGAAAGAGGTAAGAGGTGTAGAAAGAGTCAAGACAGGTACAGAAAGAGGAAGAAAGGTACAGAAAGAAGCAAGTGAGCTGAAGAAAGAGGCAAGAGAAGAGCAAAAAGAGTCATGAGAGGTGCATCAAGAGGCAAGAGAGGTGCAGAAAGAGGAAGAAATGTTCAGAAAGAGGCAAGAGAGGTGCAGAAAGAGGCAGGAGAGGTGCAGAAAGAAGAGAGTGAGCTGCAGAAAGAGGCAAGAGAGGTGCAGAAAGATCAAGCGAGGTACAGAAAGAGGCAAGAGAGGTACAGAAAGAAGAGAGTGAGCTGCAGAAAGAACCAAGAGAAGTGCAGAAAGAGGCATGAGAGGTGCAGAAAGAGGCAAGAGAGGTGCAGAAAGAGGCAAGAGAGGTGCAGAAAGAAGAGAGTGAGCTACAGAAAGAGGCAAGAGAGGTGCAGAAAGAGGCAAAAGTGGTGCAGAAAGAAGAGAGTGAGCTGCAGAAAGAGGGAAGAGAGGTGCAGAAAGGGGCAAGAGAGGTGCAGAAAGAAGAGAGTGAGCTACAGAAAGAGGCAAGAGAGGTGCAGAAAGAGGCAAGAGTGGTGCAGAAAGAAGAGAGTGAGCTGCAGAAAGAAGCAAGAGAAGTGCAGACAGAGGCAAGAGAGGTGCATAAAGAGTCCAAAGAGATGCAGAAAGAGGCAGGAGAGGTGCAGAAAGAAGAAAGGTGCAGAAAGAGGCAAGAGAGGTGCAGAAAGAGGCAAGAGAGGTGCAGAAAGATACAAGAGAGGTGTAGAAAGAGGCAAGAGTGGTGTAGAAAGAGGCAAGAGATGTGCAGAAAGAGGCAAGAGAGGTGCAGAAAGAGGCAAGAGAGGTGCAAAAGAGGCAAGAGAGGTACAGATAGAAGAGAGTGAGCTGCAGAATGAGGGAAGAGAGGTGCAGAAAGAGGCAAGAGAGGTGCAGAAACAAGATAGTGAGCTGCAGAAAGAGGCAAGAGGGGTGCAGAAAGAGGCAAGAGAGGTGCAGAAAGAAGAGAGTGAGCTGCAGAAAGAAGCAAGAGAAGTGCAGACAGAGGCAAGTGAGGTGCATAAAGAGGCAACAGAGGTGCAGAAAGAGGCAAGAGGGGTGCAGAAAGAAGAGAGGTGCAGAAAGAGGCAAGAGAGGTGCAGAAAGAGGCAAGAGAGGTGCAGAAAGAAGAGAGGTGCAGAAAGAGGCACGAGAGGTGCAGAAAGAGGCAAGAGAGGTGCAGAAAGATGCAAGAGAGGTGTGGAAAGAGGCAAGAGTGGTACAGAAAGAGGCAAGAGATGTGCAGAAAGAGGCAAGACAGGTGCAGAAAGAGGCAAAAGAGGTACAAAAGAGGCAAGAGAGGTACAGATAGAAGAGAGTGAGCTGCCGAATGAGGGAAGAGAGGTGCAGAAACAGGCAAGAGAGGTGCAGAAAGAAGAGAGTGAGCTGCAGAAAGAGGCAAGAGAGGTGCAGAAAGAGGCAAGAGAGGTGCAGAAAGAAGAAAGTGAGCTGCAGAAAGAAGCAAGAGAAGTGCAGACAGAGTCAAGAGAGGTGCATAAAGAGGCAACAGAGGTGCAGAAAGAGGCAAGAGGGGTGCAGAAAGAAGAGAGGTGAGGAAAGAGGCAAGAGAGGTGCTGAAAGAGGCAAGAGAGGTGCTGAAAGATGCAAGAGAGGTGTAGAAAGAGGCAAGAGTGGTGCAGAAAGAGGCACGAGATGTGCAGAAATAGGCAAGAGAGGTGCAGAAAGAGGCAAGAGAGGTGCAAAAGAGGCAAGAGAGGTACAGATAGAAGAGAGTGAGTTGCAGAATGAGGGAAGAGAGGTGCAGAAAGAGGCAAGAGAGGTTCAGAAAGAAGAGAGTGAGCTGCAGAAAGAGGCAAGAGAGGTGCAGAAAGAGGCAAGAGAGGTGCAGACAGAAGAGAGTGAGCTGCAGAATGAGGGAAGAGAGGTGCAGAAAGAGGCAAGAGAGGTACAGAAAGAAGAGAGTGAGCTGCAGAAAGAGGCAAGAGAGGTGCAGACAGAGGCAAGAGAGGTGCATAAAGAGGCAACAGAGGTGCAGAGAGATGCAAGAGAGGTGTAGAAAGAGGCAAGAGTGGTGCAGAAAGAGGCGAGAGATATGCAGAAAGAGGCAAGAGAGGTGCAGAAAGAGGCAAGAGAGGTGCAGAAAGAGGCAAGAGAGGTACAGAAAGATGCAAGAGAGGTGTAGAAAGAGGCAAGAGTGGTGCAGAAAGAGGCAAGAGATATGCAGAAAGAGGCAAGAGAGGTGCAGAAAGAGGCAAGAGAGGTGCAAAAGAGGCAAGAGAGGTACAGATAGAAGAGAGTGAGCTGCAGAATGAGGGAAGAGAGGTGCAGAAAGAGGCAAGAGAGGTGCAGAAAGAAGAGAGTGAGCTGCAGAAAGAGGCAAGAGAGGTGCAGAAAGAGGCAAGAGACGTGCAGAAAGAGACAAGAGAGGTGCAGAAAGAGGAAGCAAGGTGCAGAAAGAAGCAAGAGAAGTGCAGAAAGAAGCAAGAGAGGTGCAGAAAGAAGCAAGAGAGGTGCATAAAGAAGAGAGTGAGGTGCAGACAGAGGCAAGAGAGGTTCAGAAAGAGGAAAGAGAATTGCAGAAAGGTGCAGAGAGAGGCAATAGCAAGAGAAATGCAGAAAAAGGAAAAAAGGCGCTGAAAGAAGCAAGAGAAGCGCAGAAATAAGCAAGAGAGGTGCAGAAAGAAGCAAGAGAGGTGCAGAAAGAAGCAAGAGAGGTGCAGAAAGTGGCAAGAGAGGTGCAGAAAGAGGCAAGAGAAGTGCAGAAAGAGGCAAGAGAGGTGCAGAAAGAGGCAAGAGAAGTACAGAAAGAGGCAAGAGAGGTGCAGAAAGAGGCAACAGTTGAGTAGAAAGGCAAGAGAGGTGCAGATAGAGGCAAGTGAGGTGGAGAAAGAGGCAAGAGAAGAGCATAAAGAGGCAAGAGAGGTGCATAAAGAGGCAAGAGAGGTGCAGAAAGAAGAAGAAAGGTGCAGAAAGAGGCAAGAGAGATGCAGAAAGAGGCAAGAGAGGTGCAGAAAGAAGAGAGTGAGCTGCAGAAAGAGGCAAGAGATGTGCAGAAAGAGGCAAGAGAAGTGCAGAAAGAGGCAAGAGAGGTGCATAAAGAGACAAGAGAGGTGCTGATAGAAGGGAGTGAGCTGCAGAAAGAAGGAAGAGAGGTGCAGAAAGAGGCATGAGAGGTGAAGAAAGAAGAGAGTGAGCTGAAGAAAGAGGAAAGAGAGGTTCAGAAAGAGGCAAGAGAGGTGCAGAAAGAGGCAAGAGAGGTGCAGAAAGAAGAAGAAAGGTGCAGAAAGAGGCAAGAGAGGTGCAGAAAGAGGCAAGAGAGGTGCAGAAAGAAGAGAGAGCTGCGTGAGCTGCAGAAAGAGGGAAGAGAGGTGCAGAAAGAGGCAAGAGAGGTGCAGAAAGAAGAGAGTGAGCTGCAGAAAGAGGCAAGAGAGGTTCAGAAAGAGGCAAGTGAGGTGCAGAAAGAGGCAAGAGAGGTGCAAAAAGAGGTAAGAGGTGTGAAAGAGGCAAGAGAGGAGCAGAAAGAGGAAGAAAGGTATAGAAAGAGGCAAGTGAGGTGCAGAAAGAGGCAAGAGAAGAGCAGAAGGAGGCAAGAGAGGTACAGAAAGAGGCAAGAGAGGTAGAGAAAGAGGAAGAAAGGTGAAGAAAGAGGCAAGAGAGCTGCAGAAACAGGAAGAAAGGCGCAGAAAGAAGCAAGAGAAGTGCAGAAAGAGGCAAGAGAGGTGCAGAAAGAGGCAAGAGAGGTGCAGAAAGATGAGAGTGAGCTGCAGAAAGAGGGAAGAGAGGTGCAGAAAGAGGCAAGCGAGGTGCAGAAAGAGGCAAGAGAGGTACAGAAAGAAGAGAGTGAGCTGCAGAAAGAAGCAAGAGAAGTGCAGAAAGAGGCAAGATAGGTGCAGAAAGATGCAAAAGAAGTGCAGAAAGAGGCAAGAGAAGTGCAGAAAGAGGTAAGAGGTGTAGAAAGAGGCAAGAGAGGTGCAGAAAGAAGAGAGTGAGCTGCAGAAAGAGGCAAGAGATGTGCAGAAAGAGGCAAGAGAAGTGCAGAAAGAGGCAAGAAAGGTGCATAAAGAGACAAGAGAGTTGCTGATAGAAGGGAGTGAGCTGCAGAAAGAAGGAAGAGAGGTGCAGAAAGAGGCATGAGAGGTGCAGAAAGAAGAGAGTGAGCTGCAGAAAGAGGCAAGAGAGTTTCAGAAAGAGGCAAGAGAGGTGCAGAAAGAGGCAAGAGAGGTGCAGAAAGAAGAAGAAAGGTGCAGAAAGAGGCAAGAGAGGTGCAGAAAGAGGCAAGAGAGGTGAAGAAAGAAGAGAGAGCTGCGTGAGCTGCAGAAAGAGGGAAGAGACGTGCAGAAAGAGGCAAGAGAGGTGCAGAAAATAGAGAGTAAGCTGCAGAAAGAGGCAAGAGAGGTTCAGAAAGAGGCAAGTGAGGTGCAGAAAGAGGCAAGAGAGGTGCACAAAGAGGTAAGAGGTATAGAAAGAGGCAAGAGAAGTGCAGAAAGAGGCAAGAGAGGTGCATAAAGAGACAAGAGAGTTGCTGATAGAAGGGAGTGAGCTGCAGAAAGAATCAATCAATCAATCAATCAAGCATTTGTATAGCGCACTACTCACCCGGAGGGTCTCAAGGCGCTAGGGGGAGGGGGGTCCGCTACTGTTCGAACAGCCAGGTCTTGAGTTGCTTCCTGAAGGAGAGGTGGTCTTGGGTCAGGCGGAGGTGGATGGGTAGGGAGTTCCACGTCTTGGCAGCCAGGTAGGAGAAGGATCTTCCTCCCGTTGTGGCTCTTCGGATGCGGGGGACGGCGGCGAGGGCGTGGTTGGTCGATCGTAGCTGGCGGGTGGGAGTGTAGAAGGTCAGACGGTCGTTGAGGTATCTGGGGCCTTGGTTGTGGAGAGCTTTGTGTGCGTGGGTGAGGAGTCGGAACGTGATTCTCTTGCTGACGGGGAGCCAGTGCAGGTCTCTCAGGTGTCCGGCGATGTGGCTGTGTCGGGGGATGTCCAGGATGAGTCGAGCTGAGGCGTTCTGGATGCGTTGGAGTCTTTTCTGAAGTTTGGCTGTGGTTCCGGCATAGAGGGAGTTGCCGTAGTCCAGTCGGCTGGTGACGAGGGCCTGGGTGACCGTCTTCCTGGTTTCGGTGGGGATCCACCGGAAGATCTTCCGCAGCATGCGTAGGATGTTGAAGCAAGACGAGGAGACGGCGTTGACTTGTCTGGTCATTGAGAGGGAGGAGTCCAGGATGAAGCCCAGGTTGCGTGCGTGGTCCGTTGGTTTGGGTGCGTTGCCCAGGGCAGGGGGCCACCAGGAGTCGTCCCAGGCGGAGGGTGATGATCCTAGGATGAGGACTTCCGTCTTATCTGAGTTCAGTTTCAGGCGGCTGTTCCTCATCCACTCGGCTACGTCCTTCATCCCTTCATGTAGGTTGGTTTTGGCGGTTGTGGGGTCGTTGGTGAGGGAGAGGATCAGCTGGGTGTCATCGGCGTAGGAGATGATGTTGAGGTTGTGTTGGCGTGCGATGGCTGCGAGGGGGCTCATGTAGACGTTGAAGAGGGTGGGGCTGAGTGATGATCCTTGTGGTACGCCGCAGATGACTTCGGTGGCCTCGGAACTGAACGGGGGAGGCGGACTCTCTGGGTTCTTCCGGCGAGGAAGGAGATGATCCACTCCAGTGCCTTCTCTTGGATTCCGACGTTGTTCAGGCGTTGCACTAGGGTGCGGTGGCAGACTGTGTCGAACGCTGCGGAGAGGTCCAGGAGGATGAGGGCCGCTGTTTCCCCGTTGTCGAGCAGGGCTCGGATGTCGTCGGTGGCTGCGATGAGGGCGGTCTCGGTGCTGTGGTTGGCCCGGAAGCCGGACTGTGAGTGGTCGAGGGATCCATTCGTCTCGATGAAGGCGGCCAGTTGTCTGTTGACGGTCTTCTCGATGACTTTGGCAGGAAAAGGAAGGAGCGAGATGGGGCGGTAGTTTTTGAGGTCGGTGGGGTCCGCTGACGGTTTCTTCAGTAGGGCGCGGAGTTCGGCGTGCTTCCAGCTCTCTGGGAAGGTGGCGTGTCGAAGGAGGTGTTGATGATGTCCCGGAGGTGGGGTGCGATGACGGCGTCGGCCTTGTTGAAGATGTGGTGAGGGCAGGGGTCGGTTGGTGATCCGGAGTGGATGGAGTTCATCGTGCGGATAGTGTCTTCGGTGTTGATCGGGGTCCAGGCTCGGAGGGTGGAGGTGGGGGACGTTGGAACGGTTGTAGGGTACGTCGGCTGTGTGCTGAAACTGTTGTGTATGTCTGCGATCTTGCTGTGGAAGAACGAGGCGAGCGAGTTGCAGAGGTCTTGCGAGGGGGTGATGTCGTTGTTTCCGGCGCTGGGGTTCAAGAGCTCTTTGACGATGATGAAGAGTTCCTTGCTGTTGTGGGCGTTGTTGTCCAGTCGTTCCTTGAATGCGGTTTTCTTGGTGGTGTGGATCAGCTGGTGGTGTTTTCGGGTGGCGTGTTTGAGGGTGGTCATGTTGTCTGCAGTCGGGTCTCTGCGCCATGCTTTCTCGAGGGCCCGGCAGTTCTTCTTGGATTTCTTGAGTTCGTCGGTGAACCAGGGTGCTTTCTTGTTGCCGGGTCTGATTGGGGGGTCTTCAATGGGGCGAGGATGTCAGCGCAGTTGGTGATCCATCTTGTGAGGTTGCTGGCGGCTTGGTTGGGGTTCGTTGAGCTGGCGGGAGGGTTCTGGCTCAGGGATGTGGTGAGTTGGTCGGTGGTGATCTTGTTCCAGCTTCTGCGTGGGAGCTGTTGCGGGTGGTGGTGCGTGGTGGTCCTGCTGAAGCTGAAGTGGACGCAGCAGTGGTCTGTCCAGTGGAGTCCGGTGGTGTGGCTGAAGGAGATGTCCTTGCTGGAGGAGAAGACGGGGTCAAGCGTGTGGCCGGCGTGGTGTGTGGGGGTGGTCACCAGTTGCTTGAGTCCGAGGTTGGCGAGGTTGTCCAGCAGGGTGGTGGTGTTGCGATCGTTGTTGTTCTCTAGGTGGAAGTTGAGGTCCCCAAGGAGGATGTAGTCGGCCGAGAGGAGGGCGTGCGGGCTGATGAGGTTGGCGATGTCTTCGCTGAATTGTGTGCGTGGTCCTGGGGGTCTGTAAATGAGGGTGCCTCTGAGGGTGGTCTTGGGGTCGGTGTGTATCTGGAAGTGCAGGTGTTCGCCGGCTGTGAAGGTGTCGTCGGAGTTGGTTGTAATGCGGATGGTGTTCTTGTGGACGATGGCGATGCCTCCTCCGGTCTGGTTGGCGCGGTCCTTTCGGGTGATCTTGTATCCGTCCGGGATGGCGATGGCGATGTCGGGCGCTGAGGAGGCGTTCATCCATGTTTCCGTGAGGAAAGCGACGTCTGGTGATGTGGAGCCGAGCAGGTTCCAAAGTTCCACGGCGTGTCTGTGGACGGAGCGGGTGTTGAGCAGGATGCACTTCAGGTGGTTGCTGCTGGTGCTCGGCGTGGCGGGTGCGGTGCAGGTCCGGAGGCAGGAGAACTTGCAAGATTGGCAGGCGAAGGGTCCGTGGGTGCGTCCTGGGGTGGCACGGTGGCAGCCGGGGATTCGGCAGGTGTTGAGTGTGTTGAGGGTGGCGGTGTCGTAGGTCCGGTGGGTGGGTTGGCTGCTGCGGGGGCCAGGGGTTCTGGCGCTGGGCGCGGTCCAGTCGCGGACGGGCGCAGATGGGCTTACCTTAGGCGCGCCTTTGGCGCGCCAGCGGCGCGGCCGCACAGCGGCCGCCATTTATGGGGAGGTGGGAGGGAGGAGCAGCTGGGAGGCGGGAGGCAGGGGCAGCGAATGGGCAGTCAGGGGGCGGGGCCGCAGGGACGCAGCGGCGGGAATGGCGAGAGGCAACGGGGGTACAGAAGGAAAAAAGGGGCGAGAAAACAGACAAATGCGGGCACAGTACAAATGGGGCACGGGGGTACAGAAGGAAAAAAAGGGGCGAGAAAACAGACAAATGCGGGCACAGTACAAATGGGGCACGGGGGTACAGAAGGAAAAAAGGGGCGAGAAAACAGACAAATGCGGGCACAGTACAAATGGGGCACGGGGGTACAGAAGGAAAAAAGGGGCGAGAAAACAGACAAATGCGGGCACAGTACAAATGGGGCACGGGGTACAGAAGGAAAAAAAGGGGCGAGAAAACAGACAAATGCGGGCACAGTACAAATGGGGCACGGGGTACAGAAGGAAAAAAGGGGCGAGAAAACAGACAAATGCGGGCACAGTACAAATGGGGCAACGGGGGTACAGAAGGAAAAAAAGGGTGAGAAAACAGACAAATGCGGGCACAGTACAAATGGGGCAACGGGGGTACAGAAGGAAAAAGGGAAGGGCGTTCTTACCAGCAGCAGCGGCCGGACAACACAGGCGGAGCTGTGTGGCGGGGGAGCGACCTACCTGGCAAGGTCAAGGGTTGCTCTCCTCACCGCGCAGCGGCCGCCATTTATGGGGCGGTGGGAGGGAGGAGCAGCTGGGAGGCGGGAGGCAGGGGCAGCGAATGGGCAGTCAGGGGGCGGGGCCGCAGGGACGCAGCGGCGGGAATGGCGAGAGGCAACGGGGGTACAGAAGGAAAAAAAGGGCGAGAAAACAGACAAATGCGGGCACAGTACAAATGGGGCACGGGGGTACAGAAGGAAAAAAAGGGGCGAGAAAACAGACAAATGCGGGCACAGTACAAATGGGGCAACAGGGGTACAGAAGGAAAAAAAGGGGCGAGAAAACAGACAAATGCGGGCACAGTACAAATGGGGCACGGGGGTACAGAAGGAAAAAAAAGGGGCGAGAAAACAGACAAACGCGGGCACAGTACAAATGGGGCACGGGGGTACAGAAGGAAAAAAAGGGGCGAGAAAACAGACAAATGCGGGCACAGTACAAATGGGGCACGGGGGTACAGAAGGAAAAAAGGGGCGAGAAAACAGACAAATGCGGGCACAGTACAAATGGGGCACGGGGGTACAGAAGGAAAAAAGGGGCGAGAAAACAGACAAATGCGGGCACAGTACAAATGGGGCACGGGGGTACAGAAGGAAAAAAGGGGCGAGAAAACAGACAAATGCGGGCACAGTACAAATGGGGCACGGGGGTACAGAAGGAAAAAAGGGGCGAGAAAACAGACAAATGCGGGCACAGTACAAATGGGGCACGGGGGTACAGAAGGAAAAAAGGGGCGAGAAAACAGACAAATGCGGGCACAGTACAAATGGGGCACGGGGATACAGAAGGAAAAAAGGGGCGAGAAAACAGACAAATGCGGGCACAGTACAAATGGGGCACGGGGGTACAGAAGGAAAAAAGGGGCGAGAAAACAGACAAATGCGGGCACAGTACAAATGGGGCACGGGGGTACAGAAGGAAAAAAGGGGCGAGAGAACAGACAAATGCGGGCACAGTACAAATGGGGCACGGGGGTACAGAAGGAAAAAAGGGGCGAGAAAACAGACAAATGCGGGCACAGTACAAATGGGGCAACGGGGGTACAGAAGGAAAAAAAGGGGCGAGAAAACAGACAAATGCGGGCACAGTACAAATGGGGCAACGGGGGTACAGAAGGAAAAAGGGAAGGGCGTTCTTACCAGCAGCAGCGGGCGGACAACACAGGCGGAGCTGTGTGGCGTGGGGAGCGGCCTACCTGGCAAGAAGGAAGAGAGGTGCAGAAAGAGGCATGAGAGGTGCAGAAAGAAGAGAGTGAGCTGCAGAAAGAGGCAAGAGAGGTTCAGAAAGAGGCAAGAGAGGTGCAGAAAGAGGCAAGAGAGGTGCAGAAAGAAGAAGAAAGGTGCAGAAAGAGGCAAGAGAGGTGCAGAAAGAGGCAAGAGAGGTGCAGAAAGATGAGAGAGCTGCGTGAGCTGCAGAAAGAGGGAAGAGACGTGCAGAAAGAGGCAAGAGAGGTGCAGAAAGAAGAGAGTGAGCTGCAGAAAGAGGCAAGAGAGGTTCAGAAAGAGGCAAGTGAGGTGCAGAAAGAGGCAAGAGAGGTGCACAAAGAGGTAAGAGGTATAGAAAGAGGCAAGTGAGGTGCAGAAAGAGGCAAGAGAAGAGCAGAAGGAGGCAAGAGAGGTGCAGAAAGAGGCAAGAGAGGTACAGAAAGAGGAAGAAAGGTGCAGAAAGAGGCAAGAGAGGTGCAGAAACAGGAAGAAAGGCGCAGAAAGAAGCAAGAGAAGTGCAGAAAGAGGCAAGAGAGGTGCAGAAAGAGGCAAGAGAGGTGCACAAAGATGAGAGTGAGCTGCAGAAAGAGGGAAGAGAGGTGCAGAAAGAGGCAAGCGAGGTGCAGAAAGAGGCTAGAGAGGTGCAGAAAGAAGAGAGTGAGCTGCAGAAAGAAGCAAGAGAAGTGCAGAAAGAGGCAAGAGAGGTGCAGAAAGAGGCAAGAGAAGTGCAGAAAGAGGCAAGAGAGGTGCAGAAAGAGGCAAGATAGGTGCAGAAAGAGGCAAGAGAAGTGCAGAAAGAGGCAAGAGAAGTGCAGAAAGAGGCAAGAGAGGTGCAGAAAGAAGCAAGAGAGGTATATATATGTATATATTCAATCTCCTATCACTCTTACAAGGAAGGAATCAGCAGTCGGGTTGTAGTTTGGAAGTATTTAATCTACAAAGGACGCGATCCACGCGCTTCGGCTAGTCCGAACCTTGATCACGATACAAGACGTCATTGTAGCTTCCTTATTTAAATGTAGAAATGGCTCCAGTTGCCAACATTAACAAAGGACTACATATTACATTAAACCAAAAAGCTGTCAGCCATATTGGCCTGGTCACGATGCGAAAATTCAGGAATTCATACAATAAAGAAAAGAAAACAAGTGTTAATATGCACACAATGTAATTTCAGCATATCTTGCCCCGTGACCGCCGTACCTGTATGTTCGTCAACGTGACTTGTTCATAATAAACATACTTACGATTGCAAACATCAACATAAACAATGGACTACACATTACTTTAAAGTGAAAGGCTATCGGCCATATTGATCTGGGCACGTTGCATATTATAGAGGTTCTTACACGAAAGAAAAGAAATAAAAAGGGGTGTTAATATACACACACTATCCCTAAATAAAGTTCTAGTGATTATAGTTCCATTCCATTCACAGCTCATTTGAGATGTCATGAGTGATGTCTTGAGTGATGTCACTGACCATGTCATGAATGATGTAATGTCTGAGGTCATAAGCAGTGCATTGCGGGGCGTAAGTTATAGTTAGCTCAGGTAACTATAACTGCTGAATTTCAGTGGTTTTGTACGAGTGAAATCTGAATTTAACTATAACGTCCCTGTAATCTTTGTTTTTTTCAGCAAATTTCTAGTTTTTTTAATGTTAAGTAAGATGCCTCTCACAATGGATGGTGGGGGGTTGGAAGCAGGGCCTGGCCTGGCATTGTGCTGCTCCCCACCCAAGCTTGCTGCTCCTGCCTCCACTCCTCCTTGCCATCCATTGTCCAAGTCCATGCCCCTGCTCCCTCATTACAGCCCTGTGTGGCCGTTGTTCTGCCACTGGCCTTCTCGCCTTCTCTGAACAGTTAGCTTGCTGCCCCATCCACTTTCTACTATCCTCTGTTGTCTGAAACCTTGCACTAGCCTCCTCCCTCCTGTCATGCATGGTCTGATGTGCTGCCACTGCCATCCATTTAGCATGATGTCCCAGTTCACTCCTCCTGCCCATCATTGCTCTCCTGCTTAGCCTCTGTGCTTAGCTTGCTGCCCCTACTCTCCTTCCTCCTGCCCTCCGATGTCTGTGTGCATGCCCCTGATCCATCCTTTTTGCCCACCATGTTCCATGGACCTGCCCCTCCTATCTACTCTGAGTTTTCTGTTGAGCTGCCACTCCCCTCCCACCTGCCTAGCATTGTCAGATGACTGTAACCTCTCCCTGCCACCTTCACCCTGCCTGTCCACGTTCCATGCCCCTATCCCCTTCCTCCTGTCCTCCATGGTCCATTTTACTGCCACATCCTTCTGCCCTCCCTGGTCTGTTGTGCTGCAACTGCTCATCCTGCCTGCCCCGCGTGGTCTGTTGTGTTGCTCCTTCCCCTGAACTCTCTTGTCTGTGCCCAGCTCCTACCCTTCCCTTCTAACCTCCATGATCCTTTGTGCATGCCCCCACACCCTCCTTCTTGCCTATCATGGCCAAATTGTGCTGCCACTAACCCTCTTGCTTGCCATGCAGGGTCTTCTGTGCTGCCACAGCCCCTCCCACCTTCCCTGTGT
Source organism: Calotriton arnoldi (assembly GCA_963921515.1). Classification (NCBI taxonomy): domain Eukaryota; kingdom Metazoa; phylum Chordata; class Amphibia; order Caudata; family Salamandridae; genus Calotriton; species Calotriton arnoldi. The sequence continues at coordinate 130,453 of CAWUFW010018560.1, forward strand.
GGTCAGCTAGCTGCCCCTGACCCCCTCCCACCTTCCCTCCATGGTCTGTGTGTATGCCATTGTAGTCTCACTGTTGCCCTCCATGGTGTGTTGTGCTTCTAGTGCCCATCCTGCCTGACCTCCATGGTCAGCTTGCTGCTCCTGCCCTGCCCCCTTGACCCTGCCCTCCCTTTTCATGTGCAGACCCCTATTCCCTCCCTCCTGGCTTGTCTGTTCCATTGTCATGCCCCTGATCCCTCCCTCCTGCCCTTTATGGTCCGTTATGCTGCAGCTTTCTCTCCTGTCTGTCCAGTATGGTCAGCTTGCTGCCATTGCCTCTTTTCCCTCTGTTCTCTGTTGTCCATGTGCATGGTCCTGTCCCCTCCCTATTGCTTTCCATGGTTTGTTGTGCTGCACTGCCGTCCCGCATGCCCTGTGTGGTGTATTGTGCTGCTGCAAACCCTGATGCCTGCCCTGTAAGGTCAGTTAGGTGCACCTGTCCATGTCCTTCCTGTCCTCTGTTATCCGAGTCCATGTCCCTACCCCAATTCCTCCTGCCTTCCATGATCCAATGTACCATACTTGCTAACATTTTGAACTTGGTAAGAGGGAGATTTTGGAAAAAAACTGGGGAATTGATTTTTCCCATTGACTTGCATAGAAAAAGAGGAGATTGTAGACAAGAGACAGATATAATAAAGCCCTTTGGGCTTAAAAACATTGGGCGTTTCCTGCCTGAATCGTCTCTGTTGGCATGTATGGTTGTACTACCACTGCCTCTTCCTTCTGCCCTCAATGGTCTATTATATTGCCACAGCCTCTCTTGCCTGTCCTGCATTGTTGGTTTGTTGCCCATGCCCCCCTTTCCACTGCACTCCATGATGTGCTGCCACTGCCCTTCCTGCCTGCCCAGTGTGGTCAAATTGTTGCCCCTGCACCCTCCTACCTGCCTTCAATTTTCCGAGTCCGTGCCCCTGACCTCTGCCTCCCAACAGTGTCCTAATGAACAACTAGATTGCTAACATTCTATATTTATTACAAAAGTGTGGCACGCCTGACGTCATCTTGATGTAATCAAAACTGAAATACCTAAAGCATTTCCTTTAGAAATTATAGAAATGAGAGGGTTTTATTTGCATAGAAATTATGGTTAGTGCTCTAAAAAACTAAAATGAGGACATATTTTCTGAGTTCTCAAATAGCGACAAAGCACTTTTAAATTATTTGTTATCTTTATGTTTTTTTTATCCAGTTGACCACTTGATTAAATGTTACGCTTAGGGGAGAGAATGTGGTGTTACTTCCAGAGCTCAAGAAATAAAGGGGGGAGTGAAAAGGGGTAATGGTAGAATCGTCCTCCTCCAAATCCAATTTCTCAACAAAAAGATTCTACCGTTGCATTACATTATGCCATTTAATAACTGAAAAGCTATAGTCATAATGATGGTGTAGCAGAGATGGTTATCAAGGCACCTTCTAGTTGTTTACAGAAGGGAACCACTTCGGGTTTTTAAAATACCCCTCACACACTGAAAACCAATTCAGTGTCATGCTTCATCATTGGGGTCTTCCCGTCCCTCTATGGGGCGGGGCGTGCTACGACCTACGTAGACGCGGGAGCACTTGAATTCGTGATAGAAGTTATGTGTAGTGCATGGGGTGGTAGGGTCGTGAAAGAAAAGTGGTGCAAGAATTAAAAGTTCCCTGGCTAGTGGAAAAAATATAATTTATTGCCTTCCCTGGCTGGAAACATTAAAAATGGGGAGGTGTAGAGGGTGTACTGTAATGAGTTGCCTTCTACGGGGTCAACATGTTTCAAAAGCCATCCCCCTGGCTTTCTTCGTCAGTACCAAGAACGATCCCTACTTCACTATTGTAAGTGAATGATTCCAAATGTACATATGCCTATTGGTCCTTAGTACACGCATAAGATGCCCTATTGTGGCCTTCTTAATAATACTCCTATTGGGATTTTGTCAATGTTCTGCAAAAGAAAAGAGAAAGAACAAAGAACAAAAAAAATTGGAGACAATGGTAAAAATATTGACCATCATGTATTGCGCTTTGTTTACACATCACCATCATGTGGAAAGCATTGGTTTGTGGTATATACCACTGTGATATATTTTTCTTCATACTCATCACTAAGCATCATACTCATGCTCACGGGTGGGTGCTGTGCTACCCAATGGTGAATTCAAATTGCTCACAGAATTTAAAAACACTTCTCACGATAGGTCAGGGGAGGATTATTTACAAAAACAAACAATCACACGTAGCACACATCCTCTCTCCACATTCACACTTGTTCATACTAAAGCCCGTGTTTTATCTGGGACTTTTATCGATTGATCTATCTAAATCATCCATACTTATTATCATAGTACTTTATACATACATAGACTCAATGAAGATATTGCCCCATGAGCTGGCACGGAAGGTGAGGGCGCCTGTGGTCAGACACTGCAGGAAGAAATGTCGGGTTAAAAGTTTCCCCTTTCTTAGCAGAGTAGCAGTTCTATCTTACATCGGTGAGCGGCTGTTTTTAAGACTTGCCGTCGTCTTACTTACATGCTGAAGGCTGCACTCTCAACCCGGTATTACCTTCTTGTGGCTCTCTGGAACGGATTGTGAGCGTACGGAGCCCATATTTCAACTTGCTGGCTGAATGGGAAAGCGCGCTAAAAGATGCCCGGGACACTAGAACGGGAAATTTTTCAAAATGGCCACCTCGGATGTGCCGGTCTATAGTATAAAAAAAAAAAGCACTTCCTGATCAGTGCGTAATCGGCGTGCTTTTAGGTTACTATTCGTTTTGTTCCTATGAACAAATGGTACGGTAACTTCTATTGTCCAATCTTAGCGAAAAACGCTATGACACGAAAATTTCAAGCTAATGCTTCAGACAGGTTTAGTGAGAAAGGCTTTGTGCAAAAAAATATACTTGATGAAAAGACTTTTATAAAAAGGCTATTATAAAAGGTGTTTGCAAAAAGATATTGTAACAAAGGACTGGTCTTATGTTGATCACATTGTTATTCTAAATATGTTTTTTTGACACAAAACTGTAACGTCACAAAGTTGGATTTTATGTCAGAAGGGTGTAGAGCTCATGTTGTGGGTACTTCCATCATTGTATACAGATGTCTAGCTGTATCCATCTGGTCTGTGTTTCTTGACTTTCGTGGATAGTACTGTGTCTTTGAAATGAAGTTATTGCGGGTAATACATTTGACTTTAGTGCATCAGAAATTCGTTTGTGGGGGTCGTAGAATCACCTTATTGCATAAGTCATCATTAGGTGTTCACACTTTGCCTCCTCACAGTTGTGGTTACGAAGTGTTCACACTAGATTTTTACAGTTGGTTCCAGGGAATATCATCATTCATACCTATATCATGAGTCCCCAAGCGAAACACCCATCGCTGTTCTTTCTCGAATAGGTATCTCTCATTCTGGACCTGTTCTATTACTGTCCAGGTGATTTCTTCCCACCTGTGTCCTTTTTCAAGGAAATGTGCAGCCATCTTTGTAGTGTTCTTTTTACATTTGATGTTGCTTTTGTGTTCTCCTATTCTGATTTTGATGGGGCGTGTGGTCATGCCTACGTACTCCATTCGACATGGACATGTAATCAGATACACCACATTTCTGGTGTTGCATGTGGTGAAATGTCTTTGGTCCCATCTCGTTCCGTTGCGGAAGATTATTTCTTTACTTTTTTTGGTCAGTCTACATACATTACACATTCCACATGGATGATGGCCTGAGATTGTTGGTAATAAAGTTGTTTGTGTCATGGGTTCCTTCTCTCTTGGTCTGCTGTGCACCACCATATCTCTGATGCTTCTCCCTCTTCTGTGTGAGAAGATCGGTTTTGGGAGATTCATACATCCACTATTCAAGATTCGCCAGTGTTTATTCACAATCTTCGTGATTTGGTTGGAGTTAGTATTGAATGTCGTGATACAGATTGGGCGATTTTCTTCTTCTTTGTATGGCTGTGGTTCCAGAAGGCTTTCTCGACAGTTGTTCCGAGCTCTTTTGTATGCTTTTTCAATCACCTTTCTTGGGTATTGGCGTTTTTCAACATGAGTATGATGCTTAGTGATGAGTATGAAGAAAAATATATCACAGTGGTATATACCACAAACCAATGCTTTCCACATGATGGTGATGTGTAAACAAAGAGCAATACATGATGGTCAATATTTTTACCATTGTCTCCAATTTTTTTGTTCTTTGTTCTTTCTCTTTTCCTTTGCAGAACATTGACAAAATACCAATAGGGTATTATTAAGAAGGCCACAATAGGGCATCTTATGCGTGTACTAAGGACCATTAGGCATATGTACATTTGGAATCATTCACTTACAATAGTGAAGTAGGGATCGTTCTTGGTCCTGGACGAAGAAAGCCAGGGGATGGCTTTGAAACATGTTGACCCTGTAGAAGGCAACTCATTACAGTACACCCTCTACACCTCCCCATTTTTAATGTTTCCAGCCAGGGAAGGCAAAAAATTATATTTTTTCCACTAGCCAGGGAACTTTTAATTCTTGCACCACTTTTCTTTCATGACCCTACCACCCCATGCACTACACATAACTTCTATCACGAATTCAAGTGCTCCCGTGTCTACGTAGGTTGTAGCACGCCCCGCCCCGTAGAGGGACGGGAAGACCCCAATGATGAAACATGACACTGAATTGGTTTTCAGTGTGTGAGGGGTATTTTAAAAACCTGAAGTGGTTCCCTTCTGTAAACAACTAGAAGGTGCCTTGATAACCATCTCTGCTACACCATCATTATGACTATAGCTTTTCAGTTATTAAATGGCATAATGTAATGTAACAGTAGAATCTTTTTGTTGAGAAAAAGTTACTTCCAGAGCTGCAGACTTTGCAACTGGGGAACCATGTTGGAGTTCCTGCTTCAGCTCCACATTCTGTAATTCTGGTCAAATCACTTAATCTCCCCATGCCTACAACCAAAATGAGTTTGTCCTTGTATGATGTAACCAATGCTCATGTAAAGCACTCCAATATCTGACCAGCCTGCACTATATAAAACTGCAAAAAAACAAAGGATAAAAAGTAGTTTTCCACACTTCTGTCATTGGGCTATACGTGGGCTATATCTGGGTGATATTTGTGCTTCATTTGGGCTCCTTTTTCTCTGGTGGCCATCTTGGGAGACTTCAATTAAATTCATTAAACTTTATTCGATCTGATTTAGAAACATAGATCATAAAAGTGTACATAAAAACAGTAAATCCTCTTTCTTAATACAATACAGTGAGAATTAATTAAAACCAGTAGGTAAAAACAGGTGTTACAAAGCCCGGTTCAGAGCAACTTCAGGTTAACAGAATAGTAAAGTTCAATGTTTCGCAAGATCAATCTCATGTACTTCGTGCAAAATACGCAATAAGGGGTCCAAGTAAGATGCAACGCTCCAATACCTGACCAGTCTGCACTATATAAAACTGCAAAAAACCAAAAAATAAAAAGTGTTTTGCACACTTCTGTCATTGGGCTTTATGTGGGCTACATCTGGGTGATATTTGTGCTACATTTGTGCTCTTTTTTCTCTGGTGGCCATCTTGGGAGACTTATTTGTTATGAAGTTTCCTAATTTCCTCATTTACTGCAGTCTCCTCAGTAGGAAATGCTTTCAGCTTTTACTTTGATTCCATCAAGAAGGCATTCAGATGTGTCACACATTTGCCATAAATTCAGAATGTTAGCACTCTAGTTGCTCATTAGATCACTGTAGTAAAGCTACTGCTCACCAGGGAGTTAACTGGAAGCTCTACTGCTGGTATTGAAAGTGATTGTTTCAGTCTGCATGTCAGAATTTTTCTAATGAAATGGAAGAGGATTTGAGGATCTCACTTAAAACATGCCCTTATTTTTTCTTTCTGCAGCACTAACCATAATTTCTATGGCAAAATGAACCCCCTCATTTTGTTCCTTTTTAAATTAAATGTTTTAAGTGTTACCAGTTTATTCCAATCAAGATGGCTTCAGGTATGCCATAATTTTGTCATAAGTAAGACTGTTAGCGCTCTAGTTGTTCTTTAGAACACTCTGGGAAGCTGCAGTAGAACACAAAGGAATGACGATTCTCATATTTACATGACTAGAGAATCAGGATTTCATTAAAGACACGGAGGCTAACATTATGCATACCCTTTTATTGCCACTCCTGACAGCAGCCCCTTTAAAGAAACTTCATCAAACAATCCAGAATTGGAACTTTCATAAACAATAAATGTCCCATGCACAGAACGCTCATCCTCTTTTAAAAGCAATCCAGTGAAAAGATATCTCCATCCTTCTTTTTTCCGAATCCATAACAGCAGGACTTATTCTAAGTCTGTGAATCTGCAAACCAAGCAAGAACTATTAAAATATGTACAAACTCAATTTACAATTAAAAAAACCACATCAATTAAAAAACCATAAATATCATATTTAAAACATAACATAACATTAAAACACTTTTTCCAAATTTACCTCACACAACAAAGTCTTCTTCCAAACCCAAAAAAGGGAGAGGAGGGCGGGATAATGTTAGCCTCCGTGTCTTTAATGAAATCCTGATTCTCTAGTCATGTAAATATGAGAATCGTCATTTCATTGCAAGACCGGAGGCTACCATTATGCATGTTGAAAGCCCTTTAACACCACACCAGACATGTGTTCCACTGGTCTAAAATAATGCTTGGCAAAGGTCTGTACATTAGACCAATCTGCAGCCTTAAGGATATTTTCCAAACTTTCACCATACCAACAACTTTTGCTTGCCATAGCTCCTCTAATGGAATGAGCTTTAAACCTTTCCATATTCACACCAGCCTGATCCATCACACATCTTACCCATCTTGATATTGTTGCTGTACTTACCGCCTTATACGTTTCACAAATGAAATCAATAATTGATGTTCTCCATCCCTTCTAAACTCAACCATTCTACACTCATACTCCTTCAAGCAATCTACAACACACAATTTCTTGCAATATTCAAACTTAGGGTAAAAAATGGAACTCGACATAGTTTTAGTTCTTTTATGTATCTCAAAAAACACACCTTCTGGATAAAAAAACCTATTATTAATTTCTAAACATTTCACATCAGACACCCTTCTACAAGAAATCAAACACAACAAACTTGCTAACTTAATAGTTAAATTCTTATTATTCAAATACCTATTCACAGGCCAAATCAACAAAAAGCTTTAAAACCAAATTTACATCCCACATCACATCGTAACGAGCCTTAGGAGGACTTTTCAACCTCATACTCTTCAAAACTCTACATACTAGCACATTGCTACCTACAGATTTACCGCCCACTAAGGAATGGCCGGCAGAAACCGCTGACCTATAACAATTAACAGTACGATAACTCAAGCCCTTATTAAACTGTTCTACTAAAAAATTGACCACATCTACCACAGGAGCCTCCACGGGATCCAAACTCCTTTCCATGCACCAATGCATCCAAACACTCCAGACTCCCTTATATCTCTTCCTTGTACCTGGAGCCCAAGATTCTTCGAGCAACTTTGCAGCCTCCTGCGAAATTCCAACAACTGAACTGGATCCCCTGATACCTTCCAAACAAGAAGGTCCAACACACCGTTCTGAATTAACGGATGCACCTCTCCTAGTTCGTTTTCCAGCAAACCTTCCTCTGCTTTCATCAAAAATGGTACTTCGCAAGCCAACTCTAGAGCTGCAGGAAACCAAGCCTGCGACGCCCAAAATGGAGTTACTAGAACCAATTGACATCCTTCTCTCCTCACCTTCAGAAGTACTCTCTGAATCAAAGCAAATGGGGGAAAAGCATATCCTTTCATCACTGACCAATCCTGTAGAAATGCGTCTATTGCCATCGCTCCTGGATCTGGTAGCCAACTTCAATACATCCTCAACTGGTAAGTCAACCTCGAGGCAAACAGGTCCACCTCCAAAGGACCCAACATCTCCTTAATTCTCCTGAAATACGCCTTTCCCAGCATCCAATCGCTGAAATCCTTCACATTCCTTGAATTTCAATCCGCCACCACATTCCTTAACTCTGGAATGTACTCTGCTCTCAAAGCTATTTTGTTTGTCAAACAAAACATCCACAACTCCTTCGCCACGCCTGAAAGAATCTTTGATCTGGAACCCCCCAGACGATTGATATATGCTACAGCTGAAATGTTGTCCATCTTCAAAAGTACTGTCTGACCTATTAAATTCTTTTTGAAACTCTTCAAGGCATACAAACCTGCCAGAAGTTCCAAACAATTTATATGCAAACACTTTTCTTACCTCGTCCAAGCACCTCCTGTCTCTTGAAGACCCATGCGAGCCCTCCAACCTAGCAAGCTCGCATCCGACTCCAAAGCAACATCCGGAAGGCAACCAAAAATTCCTCTTCCATTCCATACCTCCAGATTGTGTAACCACCACTCCAATTCCTCCCTTGCTTCCGCATTCAACTCCACCTTGTCTCCATACCATAGACCCTTTCTTAATGCATCCGCTTTCACTCTTTGTAGGGCCCGATAATGCAAGGGACCTGGAAAAATCGCCTGAATTGAAGAAGAAAACAAACCAAGAATCCTTGCTAAATCCCTCAAGGTCAAAGCCATCTTCCTTAGCACTCTTAAAACCTCCTTCTTTATGATATTCACCTTTTTGTACGGAAGTCTTAGTACTTCTGCCACCGAATCTATTGTAAATCCCAGAAATTCCAGGTTCTGACTCGGAATTAACATTGATTTCTCCTGATTTATCAAGAAACCTAAACTCTCTAACATATTCATCACATCTCTGAGTTGATTCCCTAATTCCACAGCATCCTGAGACATCAAAAGAATATCGTCCAGATACACAATTAAACGGTATCCCCTCTCCCTGAAATATGCCACTACTACTCTCATTAACTCTCGTGAAGCACCAAGGTGCTGAAGAAAGACCAAAGGGAGACACATAAATTGATACAATCGGTCTTTCCACCTGAATTGAAGATACTTCTGACTGTTCTCCCTCATTGGAACCGTGAGTAAGCGTCTTTCAAGTCCAATTTCACCAACCAATCTTTTGATTGTAACATGTCTCTCAAAAGATGGATACCTTCCATCTTGAAATGTCTGTAAATCAAAGAATGATTCAAATTCCTCAAATTTATCACAGGTCTCCAACCCTTGTTCTTTTTCTCTACCAAAAATAATGTACTTACAAACCCTTTCATGTGCTCTTCTACCATGCAAATCGCACCCTTTTTCAACATCTCTTTCACCTCCAAATCTGCAACCTCCTCTTGTTCCTGAGAAAGAACCATACTCCTTGATTCCACTTTTTGGTCTGGAAATTCTACAAACTCTATCTTGAAACCTTGTACTACCTCCAAAACCCAAGGATCCTTTGTGATCCTCTGCCATGCATCTTTGAAAAACCTTAAACGTCCTCCTACCTTTTCTTGGGAAGAACCAGTAATAATCTGAATACTCACCTCGAACGAACTCTTTCGACTGACTTCTTCCTCTTCCACTTCTTGATCTGGTATACCTTCCTCTTTGTGGAAAAAATCGTGAGGCACTCTGATAGCCTCTTCCTGTACCTCTCGTTGCGTAGTTATATTTGGACCTTGTAAAACCTCGGCCGGCATACGGTCCCCGTCTACCGGCCCTGCCAAAAACACCTCCAAAAACTTTCCTCATGTTGACCTGAGCCTTTTCTAGTGCGGTAAATGTTGATACATGTTTTCCTAAACTCTTCACAAACCCTTCACCAAATAGCAAACCTTTTGGATCTTCGCTAGGTTCCTTATTGGCAATATCTCCCAATTTGGGATTTATTTTCATTAGTACTGATTTCCTTCTTTCTGCCAAAAGACCTGAGTTCGCATTACCAAGGAAAACCATAGCTCTCTGGATCCAACCACGCAAAAGTTGTACATCAACCTGTTCATTATTAATGTACGCCTCTTCTGCCAAATCCATAATCTTAGCCAATGGACCTAACACATCTAATAATCTGTCTTGACACTGTTTAAGTGATCGTTCAAGACATTTCCAGTGGATCCTTCCCTAGCCTAAATAGATATGAAATTAAATCAGGATCTAGATTAGGAGTATAACACACTTTGTAATCAATTTGAGGTCTCGAACACTCAGCCCTCAAAACGCTCCTAACCTCTCTCTCTAGAGGCTTACGATCCAAAGTTTTATAAAATTTGCCACATGATTTTGTGGCCACCAATCTGCACTTCTAGGGTGCCGCAACTCATAAGGGCTGAACATCTCCTCCCCAAGAGGATCTTTAATAACTGCATTTGTTGAGGTTGATAAATCCTCTTTTAAATCCTCATTTAGATCATCCACCTGATCTACATCCAAAACAAATTCATCAAACGATCTTTCTCCTCTTTCATCATTTCTCTCATCAGAATCATCAGAGCAATCATATGTGCCGCCAAGGACACCTCTTCCTTTTGTACCGCCAAGGGTACCAGTCTTTTTGATGGAGTTAAATCCATCCTTCTCTTTCTTGTTCAGGTGTTTTGTCTTTCTAGTCCTTTTCATAGGTCTCTTTCCTCTATTTTCATCCTCCTCCTCAGAGAATGACCAAAAGTCATCTTCAGACCTGACCTCCTGTCTTTTTTTATCCATTACTATTTCCACTACCTCTCTTTTAGAGCTCCTTACCTCACTCTGAATAATCTTCCTTAGACTCTCCTCGCTAACTGTACCATCAACAGACTGTTGAGTCATATTAGCCTCCTCACTAGACATGCTTAAAACTTTCAAAAACCTTCAACCCTACACTCTCTCACTAAAAAACCCTTGAAAAAACAGCACCTTTCAAATTCCTTCAAATCCTGGAGAGACGCGATGCCCAACTGCCTTTGACAGTATCAGACAGCTGATAAAACGAACTCCGATCTCTCTTTTTTTTTTGTATTATCCCATACGTGCGTTAACACGCTACCACAAAGGCTATCTTCAACACCTGAATTAGCCCAAACTAAGATGGCCGCTACATCTCACGAGAACTCCGTCCTCCAATCCGAAGACACGACTTAAACAACTTCACGCCATCGGGTCAGAGACCGGCTCGCGCCTCATCCAACAAGCAACTGCCAAGCAAGCGGCTAACGCTGCCTTTCGCTCGCGTGGAGGGTCGTGTGACTCCGCGATAACTTCCCGCGTGCCTAGCGTCACTCAAACTGCCCCGGTAAGCGCAAGGCTCCTTGTTTTAAATGCGCTTGCGAGCACACGCCAAAAAAACCATACTTATAATCTTTTTTCAAAATCTACACATGAATAAAACCATACTATCGCCTAAACACAATATAATTAAAACTCTACGTTATAAAATATTGCTTTTACAACAAAAGAAAAACATACAAGCATACACTCATACGCTTCTGAATAGAACACCGGCGGAAACATATCACGATTCATCAGCCCAGCTAAATCCCCAAACGGTCAGTAAGATCATCAAGAACATGAAGGACGATGGGGCCCCCGGACCAAATGGAATTCCAGCACCGGTCTTCAAAAAGGCCCCCGACTTCTGGGCAGCAATGCTAACTCCTCTATACAACCATACTTTCCAGTCAGCAACAACTCCCGATTCCTGGAGGGGCTCCATCTTGGTCCCTATTTTCAAAAAAGGAGACCGCTTAAAGCCATCAAATTACAGGCTTATCGCCCTGCTTGACCTCGAAGCCAAGGCCTACGCCCGCCTTCTACTAAGGGACCTGAAGGGGTGGGTAGAAGAGAATAGCATTATACCACCTTACCAGACTGGCTTCAGGTCACAGGCATCGACCTTCGATAATGTAATGGCACTGGCCTACTTATCCACCCAGGCTACCCAGAAGAACCACCCTCCACTTTTCTGTTGCTTCGTGGATTACAGCACAGTCTTTGATAAAGTGGTTCGTAGAAGACTATGGTAGAAGCTAGAAAACTGGGGCATTCCACCGAACCTACTGAAGGCAATAAGATCGCTCTATGAAGACACCTGGGTCAGAGTCAAAACCAGCGCCAGCACAGTGTCCCCGAAAATAATCACGGAGAACGGGCTGAAACAAGGGTGCGTGCTGGCACCCATTCTTTTCAATCTATACACGGCGGATCTGGGGGATGCCCTAAAAGGAGCTAGCCTAGTAACACCAAGACTAGGAAACATGAGGCTGCCGGTGCTTCAATACGGCGAAGACACAGCCATAATGGATCACACAAAGGTGGGCCTACAAAGAGCCCTAAATGCATTAAACCGCTTTAATAACATCAATAACCTGTCAGTAAACCAAGGAAAGACCAAGGTCGTCATCTTTGGGACCTATCATCAGAAAAAGAAAGTACAATGGCATATGGGCAATTTGCAAATTAAGACGGCGGAGTCATACAATTACCTAGGGGTCTGGTTGACGGAACGGGCTAAGGCGAATGCCCACTTGAAACACCAGAGCACAAAGGCTAATAGGGTCATACATCTACTCAAGCAACTAAACCACCACCTGATCAGCCCGACTGCCGGCCCAATACTGAAAGTTTAAAAAGCGAAACTTCTACCAGCAATCAGCTATGGTCACCAGGCCTTTCCCGGGTCACAGCACGCTTGCTTAAATTTAGCACAATCTAAAGCATATAAAACAGTGCTTCAAATTCCAAGGACAGCAAGGAATGTAAGGCTAAGGCTGGAGCTAGGTATGGCGAGGCCGGACTGGATGTGCCAGGGGGACTTTATAAAACTCTATCTCAGGATTTTAAGAGCTCCAGCTAACACACTAAAACACCAACTAAGATCTATCTTCGAAGAGCCATGTACGCTCTGGCACACCGCCCTTGATAAAGCGATCGAAACATTGAATATAGTGGAAGAGAGCATATCGAGGCCGGAAATTCCTATGAACACATGGAAAAGAGTCATAAATAAACAAGTGAGTGAAATTTCATTTGACCTGGACTGTAAATCCCTCCGTTCAAGTCCACACTTAGACCCGCTGAATATTTCTTACACAGCAGGCAAAGCCCAGGCTCTCACTCTATCAGCCCAAAGTAAAATTCTGTCCATGAGATTAATCACCTTAGGAATTGCGGACTTTAACCCTGCATGGGCCCGAAGGGGGGAAGCCACAAACTGTAGACTCTGCCCATACAATAGGGAATCGTGGCTGCACCTTTTATGCTGTTGCCCCAATCTCATCAATGAACGAAGGCGACTATTGCGCCCGATTTGTACTACCAATGGAATAAAATCCTGTAGCGAAGCGTCAGCCATGTGCTTTTCCAAGTCCAGCACGACGACCCTAGCAAGACTGGGGAAATTTATCCACCACATCAGGACTGCCTTAAAAACGGCAAAGGAACAAAATAAAACTCTGGAAAAGTACATTATAAATCCAGCGAAAGACTATTGAGGTGGTCTCGATCGTGCATTGATGCCTTTCTGCATATCCAGCATCCCCTCTAGGAAAGCGCCTCACAGGATAATGGATCAGAGGTCATTGGGAATGAGTCACAGCTTTATAATGCTACCCATCCTCACAGAACAATGCGGGATTCTGGATTGCCACCAAAGCCACATCTCCATAAACATAAACCCTGGGGAAGACTGATTGTGGTGGAATTGGGGGAGGGGCGGCAAATCCTATTATCAAAAATTGTTTTACATTTTTCTTACAAACAACAGTTTTTAACCATTTGTTTTAGCCGTAACATGTTGATCACTTTTACTGTAATGATTTTAATTAATTGTACAGTTAATAATAAATACAAAACAATACACTCATACGCTTCTGTAAATTAGAAGCCTTCATTCAAACTCCGCTCAGTACATTAATAATCAACTTCTGTACATTTCAACTGACATTCAATAAAGTATCAAAGGAGTACTTATCTGTTCAGCAGCAGCTTTTAAAAGAGGATGAGCGTTCTGTGCATGGGACATTTATTGTTTATGAAAGTTCCAATTCTGGATTGTTTGATGAAGTTTCTTTAAAGGGGCTGCTGTCAGGAGTGGCAATAAAAGGGTAGGCATAATGGTAGCCTCCGGTCTTGTAATGAAATCAACTGACAGGCTGCTCCTGTTGAAATATAACAGGAAGATATTTGAGATCTCACTTAAAACATGTCCTAATTTTTCTTTCTACAACACTAACCATAATTTCTATGACAAAATGAACCCCTCATTTTATTCCTTTTTTAATTAAATGTTTTAAGTGTTATCAGTTTATTCCAATCAAGATGGCTTCAGGTGTGCCATACTTTTGTCATAAGTAAGACTGTTAGCGCTCTAGTTGTTCTTTAGAACACTCTGGGAAGCTGCAGTAGAACACATAGGAATCAACTGACAGGCTGCTCCTGTTGAAATATAACAGGAAGATATTTGAGATCTCACTTAAAACATGTCCTAATTTTTCTTTCTACAGCACTAACCATAATTTCTATGACAAAATGAACCCCCTCATTTTGTTCCTTTTAAATTAAAGGTTTTAAGTGTTATCAGTTTATTCCAATCAAGATGGCTACAGGTGTGCCATACTTTTGTCATAAGTAAGACTGTTAGCGCTCTAGTTGTTCTTTAGAACACTCTGGGAAGCTGCAGTAGAACACAAAGGAATCAACTGACAGTCTCTGCCCTTGTTGGATCTACATGTTTTACTGAGAATGTCAGACTTCATTCTCACATGACTGAGAAAGATAATGTGAATTTACAGGAAATATGCTCTCATTTTAGCTTCTGAAGCACCTTCCAAACCTCTATGGGACAAGCATGAGAAAATAGTTTTCTCTCAAACATGATTCATGATATCCAAGCAGAAGGTTTTTTACAGGGTAAAATCACCTTAGAACACACCACAATTCCTAAAATTAGTATGGTACCATCAACAAATGAATTCTAATGTAACTAAAGTCTGTTATCACCCTTTATAGTTCTCCTTTTGGTGACCCTCAAAACCTTCTATTCACTACAATGCATTTCAATGGGGTGCTATCATGTATATTGGTCCCAAGATGGCTGCCAGCAATTCCAGGATGAAGTGCTGACAGCCAATCAGATCTCACGATGAGATGCGTGGTTAGGCTCCGCCCGGATATCAATATATATTTTTTTGAACTTCTTAGAAACTACTGAACGGATTTACACCATTTAAAAAAAAGGGCGCTTTCTGAACCAAGAGCTACCTTTTTGCCAAATTTGGTGCAGTTCCCTTCAGCAGTTCGGGCTGTAGCCTGTTCCAAAATTTCCTACGGAAATTAACATGGAGAAAACGCGCTTTGGGACCCTCCTTTTTTCTTGGCCCCCACTTCACGAATCACCCCGAAACTTTAAACAGAGAAACTGAGAGGGCCAACCCACTAGTTTTGAAAATTTCGCGAAGATTCGTCAAACGGCGCCAAAGATATTGGCAAATCATAAAACACTTTTCCTATGGAAACTAGGTTCTAACTATAACTACCTACTTGGCAACCGCCAGTAGGTAATATATATATGTATATATATATATATATATATATATATATATATATATATATATATATATATATATATATATATATGCAAAAATAAGCAGAGAACTCTGGGTATTTCTCAAGTTTAGGTGGAAGCAGCTGCTGTATAGAGCACCCTCAACACCAGCGACACTCTAGATCTGCTCACCTCAAATGTCTGCTTTTCTATCAAAGTCTTTAAGCATAGGATTAGCACAGTGCCATCCATGCAGAGATAGAAAGAAACAAAGTCTTTTGCCATTTCTACAGCAAAGTCTTTAAGCATAGGACTAACACAGTGCTGTCCATGCCGAGCTGCAAAATGACAAAATGAAAACATGAAAAAAGGTATAGCTTTGTCCAGACACAAGGGAGCACTCAGTATAAGTCAAAATAATACTCTTTCAGGCATAGAGTCCCTTTCTATCTTGGTGTGGATGGCACTGTGCTAATCCTATGCTTAAAGACTTTGTAGCTGTCATGGATGGTGATGGCGATGTACGGTCCGGAGCAGAGGTTGGTCCAGGTTTCCATGAAGAAGGCGATGTCTGAAGAGGTGGCGTCAAGGAGGTCCCAGATTTCTGTGGCATGTTAGTGGAGGGATAGCACGTTGAGGAGGATGCAGTTGAGCCGGTCGGCTGCTCTGTAGGTGTGCTGGGCGGCAGGAGGCGCTGGTGTGCTGATGTGGCTGAAGGTGCGTTTGCAGTTTCGACATGCGCTGGGTGCAAGAGAATTGTATAGTGTTGCTAGATGGCAGGCGGTGTGGTTGATCGGGAGGTCGGTGCTGGCGTCGTAGCGGTGGAGTGTCCAAGAGGAAGGGTCCTTGGTGCTGGGCGCAGTCCAGGGGCAGACGGGCTTGCCTTTGGCGCACCAGTGGTACGCCCACTGCGCATGGCCGCACAGCGGCTGCCATTAAGCAGTGCTGCGGGGGGACTCAACAGCTGGGAGGCGGGAAATGCGGGGAAGGACACTAGCGGAGGCGGGGACGCGGGGGGAGCGGGGGTTGTAAATATATATTTTTAAAGATCTTACCTAGAGGCCAGGTCCCGCGTCTTCTGTACTCCTGCTCTCCTGAGTCTTCTTCCAGGAACAGGAAGCAGGCAGCCATGCTCCCTCCCCTAATCCAATCACAATGCTGCAATGCGGCGTTGTGATTGTTCTTGAGCGCTGTGACAAGGCGTTCAGCCAGGAGCTGGAGGGGTGGGCATGTTCTCCCTGCAGGCTGTAATTCAGCCTGCATTGCAAACAGGGAAGTACGCATGACTTCTTTGGGTGGCCTGAGAGGGCATTGCACACTTGAATGGGCATACCACACCGCCCCTGCCCTGCTCCACGAGTAGAGCACCCCCACTCACCCTCCCGCCCACAAAGGAAATATAGCATGAGAATATCAGAAAGTTATCATCATGTTATATTTCCTCTTCTTGTACTGCTTGAAAGCAGTGGGGTGACGCTACTGGAAGGATATGGCACTGGGGGTGCGTCACCCTCAGGGGCTAGGCCTGGGCTCGACTCGACCCTCTGGCCTCCTCCACTACACATCCCAGATTCTCCTCACCTGGACATTGACACCGTGGTGCAATCCGCTGCACTCTCTCCTAATCTGTGACTCAGCCAGCAGGAGCCTCAGCCAGGCGGGATTTCACAAGCCTGGGTACAGCTTTCGTCTCCAAGTCCGCTGGGGAACCTCCCGATGCAACAGGGCCCCCTTATGCGTGAAGTGGCAGCACTCCCGCCACACAAGTTCGGCGCAGCTCAGGGGCCTCACCCTCCACAGTGTCCAGCAAGCACAACATCCTCCGGCCTGTGATGCAGAGAGGTGCGGCCCACCATTGATAACCCCCTCTGTGCACCCCGGTGTAGTGGTGGCGTGGTGGCGCGTGGTATGTGATGCAGACTGACGTTGGTGCGCAGGAGTGCCTTTACCGTTCACAGCTCCAAGCGACACCAGGCGGTCTTCTCACACAGGTCAGCAACGTGTCTCCATGTGACCTGGCAGACTTCACAACCAGGTAAGGGCGATCGCCGACTCCTCAATGTCTATTGCCATGGCCCAGCAACTCCACAGCACCTCCGCATCCCACTCCGGGTCCCAGATGCAGGCACAGCGAGGCCTCCGGGCCCCGGGGACTGTCCGTGCTTTCAAGGTTTAGGCTGCCATGGTGTTGCAAGGAGGGCGTTATGAAAAGTGATGCATCACAGGTTTTCCCCAGCGATGCACCTCTTTTCATATATGTCGCCCTGATTCTGCATTTCCTCATCCCCTGGGACTCTGGCTGGTCATCCTGGCTGTTGGGGGGTTTGGGGAGGTTGTTGATCTATGCTGCACTTTTACCTGGCTGCTCCATTCTGCATTCCATTGTTTTTCTTTTCTTTTTTCATTGGAGGTGGACTCATTGGCTACTTTTGCCTCTAGAAGCAAAAAAGGTGAAGGTCTGCTGACTAACGTGAGTTTTTTGCACGCAAATTGGCCTTTCGTAAGTTTTTGCCTGCTAACGTCAGAATTTGTATTGCCTTCACGCTAGTGTTAGCGTCAGTTTTCACCGCAGCTACCTGAAACTATTGCCATGTAGCAACGTATTGTAAATACATTGCTAACAGGGCAATAGTTTTTGGTGATAGGCCGCTTTAAGAAAACTGCCGCTAACTAGCGTTAGCGGCAGTTCTTGTACATATACCCCTTTGTCCTTTTCTATCCAAGCATGGATGGCACTGTGCTAATCCTATGCTTAAAGACTTGGATAGAAAAGCAGATATTTGAGGTGAGCAGATCTAGCGTGTCGCTGGTGTTGAGGGTGCTCTATACAGGGGCTGCTATATATACAACACACACTCCAAAAAAGGACAGTCCACACCAATTTTTTTTCAGCTGACGCAGTCTTTGTCAAAGCCAAGAATTACATATATGAAATCCTTCTGGGTGAGTTTTGAGGTTCACCTTACATTCTGTTAACTATGGTGATGTTTAGAATCCAATTAATTTTTATCATGATTTTCAAATTGGCAAGACACAGGAAAACGAAAAGTTAGCAACATTCCCCTTCGCCTCCCAATGTCTTTCTTCACAATCACCCACCAATGGAGCTGTTTGCATCAGTGTTTCAGGCCAAATAATGAACTAAGTAGTCTGGACTAAGAAGATTAGATTGCAATATGTCAAGTAATTTGTGACTACTTTCATCAGTTTCCTGGCAGATTGTTCAAAGGTGAGCAAAAATGCCCTCGCTTTTTTTTTAGGACACTGAAGCTACTATAATGTAATTGTAATTTAATCAAATAGTAAATAGAGGTTAATAGGGGTCTTGCTTAATGCCCGCAGGTGATGTAAGGCCCCCTTTATAACTGAACAATAGGCAAATGGATAAATCAGAGTCAGCCGAAGGTTGCTTAGTGACCATAGACGAGATGAGCCCCTTGTTGCTCAATCATTATGGACTATTAGTAAACAAGGGCCTTACCTTCCGTTGCTCAGACAAAAGTTTTTTTTTTTTTTTGCAGTTTTACATAGCGAAAACTCTTCCCAAAGAGGTAGGAGCACTTTACATGAACACCAATTACATTATACAAGGGTCAGATTAACTTTTTTGCAAAGGCACGGGAGATTAAGGTCTAGATGTACTAACATTTTGGGTTGGGGTTGTGTTACATTTTTGACAAAATGTATTTCGGATTTAACTAATCCATGCAAAGCCCCATTTCTGCGGCTTTGCATGGTTTAGAAAAAAAGTAAAGTAATGCTGCGCTGCCTTGTGTTACTATGTGTTGGGGAGGCGTCCCATGGGTGGATCATGGGCATTCCCATGCATTCCCATGCATCTGCCCATGGAATTTTAAAGCAAACCCAGAGTTACTAAAGTTTGTAAACCTGGATTTGGTGATTAACGAGGAGAAAATATCTTTATTTTGCCTATTTCCTTCCTCTTTCCATGTGTGCTGTATTCTACAGCATGATACAAAGAGGACTAGGTCTCCAAGGATTATTTTTGTGCAGGGAGGTATTTCTGCCAAAAACGCAGGCACCCTTGCACGATGGTGCAAGGGTGGCCTGCATCGGTGCTAGGGGCAGCTACAAGTGCACCATCACTAAAAAAAGACCTAGACAGCACCAGATCTTTGTAAAGGAAGTGCAGGTCAGCTCTCTTCCCTTAACCAGACAAGGACAGGGCTTTTATTCCACTGGGCATTTCCTAGGTGGGCTGGAGCCCTTGAAGGCCAGTTTTGTAAGCCCAGGGCCGCTCCTGGCGCCTCTGTCACTTTCTCCAGCAGTAATTGCAGCAGGCATGGAAAGGTTTCAAGAGACAGAAAGCAGTGGAGGGAGGGGGAAGGTAGCGAGAAAGCAATCTGAAAAGGAGAGATGGAGAGAGAGAATGGATACATGGAAAGAGAGAGATTGCACGAGGAGACGAATGGAGCAAGGCTGGTTGGAGTATTATTGCCAGGGCCGCTTTGGTTTCCCAGTCTGGCATTGACCTTCACACAACTCTGCAAAGCTTTCTGCTTTGTGCGATACATTAGTAAATATGCACGTTAGTGATTTGCCCAGAACAACAAAATGTTGAGCCCACTTCCGGATCCCTAGTCCATGTCAGCAGCTGTGGTCAGAACACCACACCCTTCCCCCTGGAAAATAGAATAAAAGCAAATGGGGCAACACTGAGCTTTATTAACGTCCCCTTCTACTTAACAGTGGTGGCCACATCAGGGTTGGCGGGGCGGAGGTGGGGAGTGGAGGGGCAGGCCGGCAGGGGTGGGGGTAAACAAAAGGAAATAAATCATTAAAATAACACTTACCTGCAGGCTGGCTGCCGCCTCTCGGTCCTCTTCGCCCGCTTCCAGGGGCAGGAACCAGGAACAGGAAGCACCCAGGCCTCCAGACTTCTGTAGCCAATCACGACGCTCCTGAGCAGCGTCGTGATTGGTATGAGTGCCGTGGTTCAGCATTCAGAGAGGGACTGGGAGCCTGGGCATGTTCTTCACCCAGGCTGTAGTACAGCCTGGATGAAGAACATGCAAAGTGCGGAAAAAGTGCGGAGGACTGTTTTGGTCAGCCTGAGAGGGCTGGCCAAACAGTCCTGCGCACTTAAGTGAGTGCATACCACTCCTCCCCTGTTCCTGTTAGAGCCCTCCCCGAACCAGACGAGCCACGTTACTATCATTTTATTTTTCCTTTTTTAACTGCTCACAGGGCAGTGGGGCGACGCTCCTCCGCCTTAGCGGAGGAGCCGCCCCTGCTACTTGGGCTTTTGTTGTTACTCATTCTAGACGTTTGACTAACAGAAGGAAGCAATGGATCTTTTTCGAGGAAAAGGGGCATTTGATTCGGTGCTGCTTCTGTAGTGTAGGCAAAAGACAAAGCGAAGAACTGAGTGTAGTAAATTCACATGTGTCACATGAAAGACCTATTGCTATTCCATTGCAGACGTTTGCCAAATGGGGACATCAATGAGCTTTCTTAACACCCATGCATTATGTCACTCACCTCACTGAAGGGCTGCCAACTGCCTAACACAGATTAGCACTGAGCTCTTAATCTGCAGGGACTAGGGAGAGGCTCTGTTTTTTTCTCTGCTGTGCAGATCTAAGAGGAGGGAGCAATTCCATTGCTTAAAAGCCAGGCGAAAAGTAAGGCCCCAGTTTGCAGCACATTGTAGTCCATTGATTGCTATATGGGAAGCAGAGAGCCTGCTTAACGTAAAGAGTGTAGGTGAGGCATGTGTTGTTAACATATTAAAGACTACTAACACTAAGAAGCACTCCACTTGTCAAAAAAACATCTATAATGCATCCATAATGCACAATAATGCATTGCTTTGAAAGGTGTGTCGTGTTTGAAGTATTTGTAATGTATCTTATAGGGATGACTTCCTCCATGCTTTCTTCTGGTAGGTTTTTCAAGGTGGAACAAAAGCAAAGCATCTTTACATTTTCTGAGGCCACTGTTGCAACAGCAATATAAGAAATGGCTATAAGGGGCCGCTGTGAGCATTTTAATGCCAAAGTAATACTTCGGGCCCATTTTGGACTGTAGAGTAGAGACAGTGCCAGGCAAGCTTTAGAAAACAAGGGTAAGAGGTCCCAGCACTGATCTTACACAATGCTGAGGGGATTTAAGACCCTAGTGCTTGAGCAGTGATAGAAAATCTAAAGACAGCAGGCAGTATTGAGCTTGTTTAATATCAATTGGCAATTCGAGGCCCTCTTTTGTTTCAGGATGGACAAATGAGCAGCGAAGGCAGCTCTGAGCTCTCTTAATAGCCAAGACTTTTGTTGCTACCGCATTGTAAACTATTTGATGACCGTGGGCCTTGCTGAGCACCTATATATGATGACAGTTTAGTGTTACAACGAATTTAAGATTAGTGACAAAGAAAATCAAAATCAAAGTTGTATAATAAACAGGCTGCTGAAAGACGTCTCAGCAGACAAAGTCTAACAAATAACAATATTTAACACACTCATAACAAAATGAATACATCTTTTATTATAAGCACAGTCTAAATTACTAGAACACAAACCATTTACTTACACATGCTACACTAAACTCTTGGCCAACCAAATATTGCTGACCTCCTCAAGCAAAAATAAAAAATGAAGGGACAGATTTACAAGAAACTGACACAGATGCGTCAGTTTCCCTGCGCCAGCCTGCGAAACACTTGCGCCACCCTGGATGTGCCGTATTTACAATACGGCGCAGCATGGCGCAAGGATTGACAGATGCGTCCAAAATTCTGACACATCTGTTGGCGCAAAGGTCACGCATTCGCTGGAGTCGTGTCGCAAGCACAACGCATCACCAGCGATGCATGTTGAGGTCTATTCTCACTACACTGCGTCACTCCTTACGCATGCATGCTTCAAGCAGGCGTAAGAATTTGACGCAGTGGTGTCCTAGAAGTGGTACAGTAAAATCTTGCAGATTTCACTACATCACTTTTACAAGGCTTTCCTGTGTGGGAACACCCACCCTGCATACATTATACCCGATGCTGGTATAATGTAGCACAGGGTTTTACAACGTGACGCATCTCCCTAGATGTGTCACTTTGTAAATTGCCCACATTTATTACATCGCTGCATCACAAAAGTGTTGAAATTGGCTTGTAAATCTGCCCTGAAGTATTTTATACTGCAAAGGGCCTGACAGACTCAGAACTACTCTGTCAGTGAGGGCACCCTGGCATTTGAGCATGTATTTGGGGCCACGAAAGCAGCTTGCTAGATAGAAAACTGTTATAGGCGCAATCACCCTCTGTGCTCCTGTTTAGTAGTACTGGCTGCCAAGCCTAATTTTATGCAAATCTAGGTGAAACACAGCCTTATTCCGTAAAGTTATGCATGTTGGGAGGAGCATGGCCTGATGGGAACTCTTAACTTTACTCCAATTAATTCTTTTTTGAGCGCTGTAAGTCAGAGGCTAGTGCGCTGTGCAGACTCGGTGGGTGAGAAAGCTTATAGCTCTTAGAATATAGGGCCTGCGTTTTTGCCCACCCTCTCTTTAAAATGCTGCCCGGGCAAGCACCTGGCCTTGTGGAGGCACTATACAGTTTCTAGAATCATGTTTCATGATTGTTTTTTTGCCAGTGGTTTTAGGACATGCTAGTTTTTTGATGTTTTTAAGGTGTGCTGTTTATGGTAATGAATGATTGCTTTTACTTGGTAAGTGTTTTAAAAAGTTCCCAACTTTTTTTTTCCAAAGCTTTTGGCATTGTGTTTTTGGTAGTTCAGCAAATGGTTAACAGAGGCTGATATGCTCAATGATAAAGGGTCGTTTTAGATCCTGTATTTTCTGCAGTGCAGTCAAAGAACCAACAGAAGCCTGACTGAGACTATGTTTGGAAACTATTGTAGGAAAAAACCATGGGGTATATTTACAAAGAATATACCCCATGCATCATTTGAGAATCACAGGGATGCGCCATATTAACAAGAATACGGCACACCCCTGTGTTTTCCATTGCGATGTCTCTAAAAAAGCTGCCTGGCGCCATTGCAGACACCCTTGAGCCATGGTGCAAGGGTACCTGCGTTGCACGGATGATTGTTTATGTGCAGGAAGGGACACATTCCTGCACATAAGCAATCATTAACGGCAATTTGCTCCTTCTATGTGTGCTGCAGAATACAGCACACATAGAAAGAGCAACAAACGAGGAGAAATAAAAGGATTTCTCCTCTTTGCACCACTATAACAGCTGCTTTTCAATGGCGTTAGTTTTTGGCGCTACCTCAGATTTACACATCCTTGTCAATCTGGGGCAGCATCATAAAGCAACGGGTGTTGTGTTTGAATGCCCACAGCAACACTCATTGCACACCCCTTTTCACGCAAAGTGATGGGTGAAAAGGGGCCGTTTTTCCAAGGACAAGAAAAGCCATGCACGGTGTAAATATGAGCCAGCACAAAGCGCCACTGGAGTGTAAAAACTGACGCTCCGGTGGCACTAGAAGCTTGTAAATATGATCAGGAATGCACCTGTTATCACTGTGTAGAGGCGAGTGTGTCATTGCACAATGGTTTCCATCCTGTGGGCACACTGCATTCCACCATTGTGAGAACTTGGGTGAGGGGGAGTCTTTCCAACGGTTGATGATTTATTGAATTACAATCATTAGAATACCTCAAGTAAATTGTTATGATATTTATTAATGGCTTGTCAAGGGAGATGGATATTTAACAATATGTTTCGTAGGGAGCCGAAATCCTCTGGGACAATTATGGAAGACATATCTGTGGATACTCTGTTCCAGGAAACTGCTGTTTTGGGGGCAGAAGAGCAGAATGTCCTGTTGACTGGCATTAGGTTTGTGGCAACGACAGCAATGATCACTGATTAGGAGGCCAGCTTTCTACATCTTGTTGGGGGCCCCCAGGCATTTGGGTAAGACAAAAAAAGGTGATTTGATTCACTGACTTTTCTCCAGATTCAATCTTGGGTGGCTGGAGAGAGCTGGAGAGCAGGGAGAGATGCTGTTTTAAATGTGGCATCTGACCTACAGTATGATTTAGCTGCATTAAAATGTATCTTACTCTGTACTGATAGGTGTTCCTTGCTTTCTGGTACCTGTAGCCCTTATATATATATATATATTATGTTATGTTAATGGGTCAAGATGTTGATCAATGAGCTAGGCGTAAAATATGGGCCACCATTGGCTGAAATGAATATGCATAAATGCCTTTAAATTATGTGATTTTTAGACCACAACGCCCACCGGGGCAGGATTGCTGAGGTCAGGATGTCAATGTATGCGTTGAGTGAGAAATATGGGCCAACATTGGCTAAAGTCAACATAGAATGCATTGCTTACAATTGTTCTCTACTTTCGCAGTATAGATAAAATATTGAAATGATGATTCATTTTAACTCAATTTACAGCAAATTTTAAAGAAATATTTATTGTATGTTCAGCAGGGGCAAGCTCACTATTATATGTTTAAGAAATTTCAAAATGGCAAGGATTGAAGCTGTTCGCCCTGATCTTGTATGCTGTGCTTGTCCTCTCTCACTGTTAATTGTTGCTGAGTGTGTATGTAACCGGAAGCATTGTCACTCAAGCCATACCGTGATCAAGCCGAAAGGCGAAATGCATTGGTAGAGGCATTTGTTTGCGAATAAATTAATCAAGCATCCCTGTGAGTACTGGCATTTTCTTTGAGAAAGGAAATTTTTGTTTTGGAATATATAAGAGGACCCGTCCTTCAAGTGTCCGTGGCATTGCTGGCTAAAACTGCGGTTTTCTTTCTCTTTCCAAGGTATTGGAACAGCCACGGACCACCTTGAGTTTGGGCCAAGCAAGCGGCCACTGCCAGGAGCAGCCCGTGACTGCACGGGGAGACGAGATCATTGCATCGTTGTTTCATGGCCCGGCTGACACTCATATTTGGGGTAGGACGTTGGGGACCCAAGGAATTCCGGGTCACTCCTTCAACCGGGCTTTACCATCGACACTAAGCCATGCATTGCCCGGAATAAACAGCGCCCAGTTAGGGAATATTGGGCCCCGCCACTAGCACTTTCCCGGCCGAACTGTATGCTGGGAGCTGTAGTCGATGGACTTGGACTACAGCTGGGGCTTTGAACAACGAGGTGTCACCAGCTGAACTCCCACCAATGGGAGTGCTACAGGACTTACATAACAGGGCGGGGGCGTAACCCCGGAGTTAATGGCATCTGAGGAAGGCTTGTTACGCTGAAATGCATTATGCCGAGAGTGATCAATTAAAGGCATTCCGTGTATTTCCCCGTGTGTCCTCTGATTACTTTTACTGAGTGGTCTTCGTTGTGACATTTCATGTGCATGCCAGGAGCGCGTTACGAGGACCTGTCCTTCAAGTGTCCGTGGCATTGCTGGCTAAAACTGCGGTTTTCTTTCTCTTTCCAAGGTATTGGAACAGCCACGGACCACCTTGAGTTTGGGCCAAGCAAGCGGCCACTGCCAGGAGCAGCCCGTGACTGCACGGGGAGACGAGATCATTGCATCGGAGTTTCATGGCCCGGCTGACACTGATATTTGGGGTAGGACGTTGGGGACCCAAGGAATTCCGGGTCAATCCTTCAACAGGGCTTTACCATCGACACAAAGCCCTGCTTTGCCCGTAATAAACAGCGCCCCGTTAGGGAAAATTGGGCCCCGCCACTAGCACTTACCCGGCCGAACTGTATACTGGGAGCTGTAGTCGATGGACTTGGACTACAGCTGGGTCTTTGAACAACGAGGTGGAGGCAGCTGAACTCCCACCAATGGGAGTGCTACAGGACTTACATAGCAGGGCGGGGGCGTAACCCCGGAGTTAATGGCATCTGAGGAAGGCTTGTTACGCCGAAATGCATTATGCCGAGAGTGATCAATTAAAGGGATTCCGTGTATTTCCCCGCTGTGTCCTCTGATTACTTTTACTGAGTGGTCTTCGTTGTAACATTTCACGTGCATGCCAGGAGCGCGTTAAGAGGACCCGTCCTTCAAGTGTCCGTGGCATTGCTGGCTAAAACTGCGGTTTTTGTTCTCTTTCCAAGGTATTGGAACAGCCACGGACCACCTTGAGTTTGGGCCAAACAAGCGGCCACTGCCAGGAGCAGCCCGTGACTGCACGGGGAGACAAGATCATTGCATCGGAGTTTCATGGCCCGGCTGACACTCATATTTGGGGTAGGACGTTGGGGACCCAAGGAATTCCAGGTCACTCCTTCAACCGGGCTTTACCATCGACACGAAGCCCTGCTTTGCCCGGAATAAACAGCGCCCAGTTAGGGAATATTGGGCCCCGCCACTAGCACTTACACGGCCGAACTGTATGCTGGGAGCTGTAGTCGATGGACTTGGACTACAGCTGGGGCTTTGAACAACGAGGTGGAGCCAGCTGAACTCCCATCAATGGGAGTGCTACAGGACTTACATAGCAGGGCGGGGGCGTAACCCCGGAGTTAATGGCATCTGAGGAAGGCTTGTTACACCGAAATGCATTATGCCGAGAGTGATCAATTAAAGGGATTCCGTGTATTTCCCCGCTGTGTCCTCTGATTACTTTTACTGAGTGGTCTTCGTTGTGACATTTCACGCGCATGCCAGGAGCGCGTTAAGAGGACCCGTCCTTCAAGTGTCCGTGGCATTGCTGTCTAAAAGTGCGGTTTTCTTTCTATTTCCAAGGTATTGGAACAGCCATGGACCACCTTGAGTTTGGGCCAAGCAAGCGACCACTGCCAGGAGCAGCCCGTGAATGTACGGGGAGACGAGATCATTGCATCGGAGTTTCATGGCCCGGCTGACACTCATATTTGGGGTAGGACGTTGGGGACCCAAGGAATTCCGGGTCACTCCTTCAACCGGCCTTTACCATCGACACGAAGCTCTGCTTTGCCTGGAATAAACAGCACCCAGTTAGGGAATATTGGGCCCCGCCACTAGCACTTACCCGGCCGAACTGTATGCTGGGAGCTGTAGTCGATGGACTTGGACTACAGCTGCGGCTTTGAACAACGAGGTGGAGCCAGCTGAACTCCCACCAATGGGACTGCTACAGGACTTACATAGCAGGGCGGGGGCGTAACCCTGGAGTTAATGGCATCTGAGGAAGGCTTGTTACGCCGAAATGCATTATGCCGAGAGTGATCAATTAAAGGGATTCCGTGTATTTCCCCGCTGTGTCCTCTGATTACTTTTACTGAGTGGTCTTCGTTGTGACATTTCACGCGCATGCCAGGAACGCATTAAGAGGACCCGTCCTTCAAGTGTCCGTGGCATTGCTGGCTAAAACTGCAATTTTCTTTCTCTTTCCAAGGTATTGGAACAGCCACGGACCACCTTGAGTTTGGGCCAAGCAAGCGGCCACTGCCAGGAGCAGCCCGTGACTGCACAGGGAGACGAGATCATTGCATCGGAGTTTCATGGCCCGGTTGACACTCATATTTGGGATAGCACGTTGGGGACCCAAGGAATTCCGGGTCACTCCTTCAACCGGGCTTACCATCGACACCAAGCCCTGCTTTGCCTGGAATAAACAGCTCCCAGTTAGGGAATATTGGGCCCCGCCACCAGCACTTACCCGGCCGAACTGTATGCTGGGAGCTGTAGTCGATGGACTTGGACTACAGCTGGGGCTTTGAACAACGAGGTGGAGCCAGCTGAACTCCCACCAATGGGAGTGCTACAGGACTTACATAGCAGGGCGGGGGCGTAACTCCGGAGTTAATGGCATCTGAGGAAGGCTTGTTACGCCGAAATGCATTATGCCGAGAGTGATCAATTAAAGGGATTCCGTGTATTTCCCCGCTGTGTCCTCTGATTACTTTTACTGAGTGGTCTTCGTTGTGACATTTCACGCGCATGCCAGGAGCGCGTTAAGAGGACCCGTCCTTCAAGTGTCCGTGGCATTGCTGTCTAAAAGTGCGGTTTTCTTTCTATTTCCAAGGTATTGGAACAGCCACGGACCACCTTGAGTTTGGGCCAAACAAGCGGCCACTGCCAGGAGCAGCCCGTGACTGCACGGGGAGACAAGATCATTGCATCGGAGTTTCATGGCCCGGCTGACACTCATATTTGGGGTAGGACGTTGGGGACCCAAGGAATTCCAGGTCACTCCTTCAACCGGGCTTTACCATCGACACGAAGCCCTGCTTTGCCCGGAATAAACAGCGCCCAGTTAGGGAATATTGGGCCCCGCCACTAGCACTTACACGGCCGAACTGTATGCTGGGAGCTGTAGTCGATGGACTTGGACTACAGCTGGGGCTTTGAACAACGAGGTGGAGCCAGCTGAACTCCCATCAATGGGAGTGCTACAGGACTTACATAGCAGGGCGGGGCGTAACCCCGGAGTTAATGGCATCTGAGGAAGGCTTGTTACACCGAAATGCATTATGCCGAGAGTGATCAATTAAAGGGATTCCGTGTATTTCCCCGCTGTGTCCTCTGATTACTTTTACTGAGTGGTCTTCGTAGACATTTCACGCGCATGCCAGGAGCGCGTTAAGAGGACCCGTCCTTCAAGTGTCCGTGGCATTGCTGTCTAAAAGTGCGGTTTTCTTTCTATTTCCAAGGTATTGGAACAGCCATGGACCACCTTGAGTTTGGGCCAAGCAAGCGACCACTGCCAGGAGCAGCCCGTGAATGTACGGGAGACGAGATCATTGCATCGGAGTTTCATGGCCCGGCTGACACTCATATTTGGGGTAGGACGTTGGGGACCCAAGGAATTCCGGGTCACTCCTTCAACCGGCCTTTACCATCGACACGAAGCTCTGCTTTGCCTGGAATAAACAGCACCCAGTTAGGGAATATTGGGCCCCGCCACTAGCACTTACCCGGCCGAACTGTATGCTGGGAGCTGTAGTCGATGGACTTGGACTACAGCTGCGGCTTTGAACAACGAGGTGGAGCCAGCTGAACTCCCACCAATGGGACTGCTACAGGACTTACATAGCAGGGCGGGGGCGTAACCCTGGAGTTAATGGCATCTGAGGAAGGCTTGTTACGCCGAAATGCATTATGCCGAGAGTGATCAATTAAAGGGATTCCGTGTATTTCCCCGCTGTGTCCTCTGATTACTTTTACTGAGTGGTCTTGCTATGACATTTCACGCGCATGCCAGGAACGCATTAAGAGGACCCGTCCTTCAAGTGTCCGTGGCATTGCTGGCTAAAACTGCAATTTTCTTTCTCTTTCCAAGGTATTGGAACAGCCACGGACCACCTTGAGTTTGGGCCAAGCAAGCGGCCACTGCCAGGAGCAGCCCGTGACTGCACAGGGAGACGAGATCATTGCATCGGAGTTTCATGGCCCGGTTGACACTCATATTTGGGATAGCACGTTGGGGACCCAAGGAATTCCGGGTCACTCCTTCAACCGGGCTTTACCATCGACACCAAGCCCTGCTTTGCCTGGAATAAACAGCTCCCAGTTAGGGAATATTGGGCCCCGCCACTAGCACTTACCCGGCCGAACTGTATGCTGGGAGCTGTAGTCGATGGACTTGGACTACAGCTGGGGCTTTGAACAACGAGGTGGAGCCAGCTGAACTCCCACCAATGGGAGTGCTACAGGACTTACATAGCAGGGCGGGGGCGTAACTCCGGAGTTAATGGCATCTGAGGAAGGCTTGTTACGCCCGAAATGCATTATGCCGAGAGTGATCAATTAAAGGGATTCCGTGTATTTCCCCGCTGTGTCCTCTGATTACTTTTACTGAGTGGTCTTCGTTGTGACATTTCACGCGCATGCCAGGAGCGCGTTAAGAGGACCCGTCCTTCAAGTGTCCGTGGCATTGCTGTCTAAAAGTGCGGTTTTCTTTCTATTTCCAAGGTATTGGAACAGCCATGGACCACCTTGAGTTTGGGGCCAAGCAAGCGACCACTGCCAGGAGCAGCCCGTGAATGTACGGGGAGACGAGATCATTGCATCGGAGTTTCATGGCCCGGCTGACACTCATATTTGGGGTAGGACGTTGGGGACCCAAGGAATTCCGGGTCACTCCTTCAACCGGCCTTTACCATCTACACGAAGCTCTGCTTTGCCCGGAATAAACAGCACCCAGTTAGGGAATATTGGGCCCCGCCACTAGCACTTACCCGGCCGAACTGTATGCTGGGAGCTGTAGTCGATGGACTTGGACTACAGCTGCGGCTTTGAACAACGAGGTGGAGCCAGCTGAACTCCCACCAATGGGACTGCTAAAGGACTTACATAGCAGGGCGGGGGCGTAACCCTGGAGTTAATGGCATCTGAGGAAGGCTTGTTACGCCGAAATGCATTATGCCGAGAGTGATCAATTAAAGGGATTCCGTGTATTTCCCCGCTGTGTCCTCTGATTACTTTTACTGAGTGGTCTTCGTCGTGACATTTCACGCGCATGCCAGGAACGCATTAAGAGGACCCGTCCTTCAAGTGTCCGTGGCATTGCTGGCTAAAACTGCAATTTTCTTCTCTTTCCAAGGTATTGGAACAGCCACGGACCACCTTGAGTTTGGGCCAAGCAAGCGGCCACTGCCAGGAGCAGCCCGTGACTGCACAGGGAGATGAGATCATTGCATCGGAGTTTCATGGCCCGGTTGACACTCATATTTGGGATAGCACGTTGGGGACCCAAGGAATTCCGGGTCACTCCTTCAACCGGGCTTTACCATCGACACCAAGCCCTGCTTTGCCTGGAATAAACAGCTCCCAGTTAGGGAATATTGGGCCCCGCCACTAGCACTTACCCGGCCGAACTGTATGCTGGGAGCTGTAGTCGATGGACTTGGACCACAGCTGGGGCTTTGAACAACGAGGTGGAGCCAGCTGAACTCCCACCAATGGGAGTGCTACAGGACTTACATAGCAGGGCGGGGGCGTAACTCCGGAGTTAATGGCATCTGAGGAAGGCTTGTTACGCCGAAATGCATTATGCCGAGAGTGATCAATTAAAGGGATTCCGTGTATTTCCCCGCTGTGTCCTCTGATTACTTTTACTGAGTGGTCTTCGTTGTGATATATATATATATATATATATATATATATATATATATATATAGCAACTCAACGTTGCACGCCAAAAGCTCCCATCCAAAAGACTTGGTTAAGAGTATCCCCTATGGGGAACTCTTGCGCCTTAAGAGAATATGCAGTACAGAGGATGAGTTAACTAAATGCACACGAGAAGCATTGATAAGATTCAAACAGAGAGGCTACAATGAGGGTATATTAAAAGAAGCCAGCAAAAAAGCTCAACTGAGAACTAGAGAATCTTTACTCCATCAAAATATACAGAGGAGTAATGTAGAATCAGTATCCCCAAATAAAATGGCAGTCAAAAGTGGTGGGGAGGATAACACACCCCGACTAATCACTACATACAGCAGACAGCAAAGACAACTGAGGGCGATAGTGAATAAAAATTGGCCAATATTGCTGACCGACGGAGTGCTGGCACCAAGTTTACCACCTACACCAACACTCACTTTTAGACGAGCATTGTCGATGAGAACACAGGTGGTCAAGAGTAGCCCGGAAATTGTTCCAAACACGACATGGCTTAAACCTAGACAAGGTTTCTTTAAGTGCACGTCTTGCAGGGCGTGCAAGTTTGGGGAAAATATGACACATTATGTTACACCATTTAGCCCCATTAAGAAACCAATAATGGGACATTTTAACTGTTGAACGGACTTTGCTGTATATGTGCTCACATGTACCTGCGGCTTGAAATATGTTTCCAGCACCAAGCTGCAGGTACCTGTGCGCATCCTACAGCATCTAAGGGCCATTGTCAATAATGACACCACCTATCCGGTGGCACGTCATTTTAAGACAACACACAACAATGACCTAAATTGCTTGAAATATTTTGTAGTGGATACAGTTCCCATGCCACGAAGAGGGGGGAACAGAGAACCTATGCTAAGACAGCTAGAAAAACGTATGATTCTGGAATTCGACAGTAAATCTCCGACAGGACTTAACACTACTGAAGACCTCCACAACTTCTTATGAGACATGGGAGTATAGACATCAGTCCTTGTCTGTAAAGTACATATAATGACATTCATCAGAATATGAATATGATTGGGATAGTTTACTCTAATAAGAACGATGACTTAAAAAGAGTACAAGTGTCAGCCGCCTCATGCTAAATATGTACATATTATGAATTTTATTGAAAAAAATAAAAATATTAATTTTTTATACAAAAACAACAACAAAAAAACAAAAAAATAAAAAAAAATATTTTATTGATGTGTAATAGTGGATGTATAATTGTAAGTTTGCACTAAATACAGATGGGTACTGTAAGGCACTTAGCACTTTATGCACTTTCTGCACATAATAGTAAGCACAAGACACTTTAGGTGGTTTGGTAAAAAGATATTGAAATACTTACAGCTACAAATGATAAGAGTTTGAATGTATGACTTCTTAGTAACATGCGGATAGTTTAAGCAATCAATGTTGAGTATGAGGTTTTTATACAAACGATGTCGAAGGTGTTTAAACCAGTATAAGGTATTTCAATTTGATATTCTATCTTGCATTAATGCAGTTATGATATTTAGGGTATTATCCCTTGAGCAACATTTTGAATGTTTTTTTCTGGTTTTAGCTATTTTTTATATATTTATATATTTATAAATATATATTTATGTATTTATGTGTTTATGATTTTATGTATACATATTTATACATGCACCTAAATCAATTGGTACATTGAATTGCACAAAATTGACATTGCGATAGAAATATATACATCCATATGGAATGAAGTCTATTTCAATTTGCCGACTGGCATTAATAGTCAATGGATTGAAGCTGTGTGTTGTTTCACAACGAACAAAATGACAAAAGTAAAGTCTTTCTTTAATGTTTTTTTGGGTCACGTGACATTAAGGGGATGTACAAAACAGTTCACCGCAAAGCATTTCGTATGTGATCAAGGTCGGCAACGGCCGAAACGCGTAATGACTGTTAACTGTGAACAATAAAGAAAATTGCACAATTGAAGAAGAGTTCGTGCTCTCTTGTTTTCGCCGCGAGGAAGTGAACAAGTGCATTGCTATCGAGTTTGATATATATATATATATATATATATATATATATATATATATATATATATATATATATATATATATATATATATATATATATATATATTATCTACTGGCGGTCGCCAGTAGATAGTTATAGTTACAACCTATTATCCATAGGAAATCCGTGACATTCTATTTGAAATAACGTTGGCGCCGGTTGACGAATCTTCGTGAAAGTTTCCAACTTGTTGAGGCGCTTCCGTCCGCTCCTACCCTGAAAGTCTCGGGGTGATATGTGAAGCGGGGGCCGAGAAAAAGGGGGTCCCAAAACGCGTTTTCCCCATTCATTTTTCCATAGGAACCTTTAGTCGCAGCTACAGCCCGAACTGCTGAACGGAATTACACCAAATTTGGCAAAGAGGTAGCCCTTGGTTCAGACTGGTGCCTTTTGCTTAAATGGTGTAAATCCGTTCAGTAGTTCCTGAGAAATTCACAAGTAAAGTCACATATATATCTATGGGCGCGTCGGATCCGCGTACCTCAGCGCACCCTGCGCGCACCGTCCCGATCACGAGCTGCATGTTAATTGGTTGTCAGCTGGCTGTCAACATTCCGATTCAGGAAATGTTGGCAGCCATTTTGTCCCTCGGTAGAACCGAGGGACAGAAACAAGTGCGCAAAGCGCAAAGGGAGCAGGGTAGAAACACCCTGACCCCTAGGTCTGCTCAGGGGTCCCACAAGGACCTCCTGGGCAGAAAAGATATATTTTTTAAATCGGCGGGATGCGCTTAGGGTGCGCGTATCCCGCCGAGAAAAAAAGAAACAGTGCGCAAACGCACAAAGGGGGCAGGGTAGAAACACCCTAACCCCTTAGGCCTGCTCAGGGGGTCCCACAAGGACCCCCTGGCAAAAATGCATTTTTTTAAAAAAATCGGCAGGATGCGCTCAGGGTGCGCGAATCCTGCCGAAAAAAAAAAAATCGAATCTCGCGCTCGATGTTAATTGGCCCCGGGTGGCCCAAGTCCCGGGGGCATGGTGGGGGGATAATTTAATGTGTGGGGGCCTCAGAGGCCCCCAAGCCCCGGGGACTGCCACCCCCGGGGCTTTGTTTAGAAATGGTGCGGGAGGGCTCTGAGCCCTCCGCAGCCCCGGGGACCACCACCTCCCGGGGCTTTTTTAAATTAAAAATAAAACCAGTGTGGGGGGCTCCAGCCCCCCACACGCCCCGGGACTGCCACCTCCCGGGGCACTAAACATTTTAATATGGGGGTCCGTTACGGACCTCAGAGCCCCAGGGACCACCACCTCCCCGGGGCAGAGTACTGAATAGGAGGGGCCGCGCGGCCCCTCCTGGAGCCCTTGATGGCCCTGGGGACCACCACCCCCAGGGCCGGCTCCTGCAGTGTCCCGGGGTGCCTACCCCGGGACACTGTAGTTTGCTATGGCAGGACGGGAGCCTCGCGGCTCCCGTCCTGTCATTGCAAACTGCTTTGGATATTGGAAGAGAGAGCAGGAAACGTGCTCTCTCTTCCAATATCCAAAGCACATTGCTTTTCCACATGGGGAGCAGCATGTCAGCTGCTCCCCATGTGTAACAGCAATGCCGGCTCCCAAGGGACGTGGGGAGCCGGCGGGACTGTGGGGGATTGGGGACCCCCACAGTCCCCAACGGAGAGGCCAGCCCCGGGGATGGGGTCCCCGGGGCAAGTAGTGGCCCAGGAGGGGGCCACATGGCCCCCCTCCCCAAAAAAGAAAAAAAAAAAATGGAAAGGCCGGCCCCGGGGATGGGGTCCCCGGGGCCTTAAATGGCCTGAGGAGGGGGCCACACAGCCCCCTCCCAAGAAAAAAAAAAAAAGGCCATGCCCCGGGGGATGGGGTCCCCGGGCCAATACAGGCCCAGGGAAGGGGGCCACGCGGCCCTTCCCGTTTTTATTTTAATTAAATTAAAAAAGGGGTAAGGCCCTGGGGGATGGGGTCCCCAGGGCCCAAAATCAGGAAAAAGGAAGGGGAACCACACAGCCCCCCTTCAGGGGACAAAAAAAAAAAAACGATCGGGCCCGCAGGCCCGCCCCTTCCTTCACCACTCTGCAAACGCGCCCCTGGCGCGTTTGCAGAGGAGGAACGACCCCCTTGAATACTGGGGGTCCCTGAGGGCCAACTAGCCCACCAGGAACCTCCAATATGCGCCAGGGGCTGCGTTGCAGAGACGTGTAGAGAGGCCACACCCCTTTTACACCTCTCTGCAACGCAGCTCTGTGGCGCTTTTTGGAGGTATATGGTGGGCTAGTTGGACTCCGGGGACCCTCAGGATTCAAGGGGACTTAATCCCCCAACTTAAAACGCGCCACGGGCGCGTTTGCACAGTGGTGAAGGGAGGGGCGGGGCTTCAGGTGACATGTGTGCAAACAGGCCCCGTGGCGCGTTTTAAGATGGGGAATTAAATCCCCTTCAATCCTGAGGGTCCCTGGGGGCCAACTAGCCCAACAGGTACATCCAGAAAGCGCCACAGAGCTGCGTTGCAGAGAGGTGTAAAGGGGTGTGGCCTCTCTACACGTCTCTGCAACGCAGCCCCCTGGCGCATATTGGAGGTTCCTGGTGGGCTAGTTGGCCCCTAGGGACCCTCAGGATTCAAGGGGACTTAATCCCCCAACTTAAAACGCGCCACGGGCGCGTTTGCACAGATGTCACAGATACCACCCGCCCCTCCCTTCACCATTGTGCAAATATTCCTCTAAAATCAGCCGAAATACGAATTCCGATTTACTCACCTGTTATCAGGAGAGACCTCAGTGCTGTATCTTTCAGCCCAGTACTGGTCCTGAAAAGTAATTCTAACCATACTTACCAGTAACTTGAATTTCCTTCCATAGGCTAACATTGACTGGTTTCACTTGGAAATTCTTCTAAGTGTGGAGTTTTGGAACTTTAAAATATTCCTCTAAAATCAGCCGAAATACGAATTCCGATTTACTCACCTGTTATCAGGAGAGACCTCAGTGCTGCATCTTTCAGCCCAGTACTGGTCCTGAAAAGTAATTTTAACCGTACTTACCGGTAACTTGAATTTCCTTCATAGGCTAACATTGACTGATTTCACTTGGAAATTCTTCTAAGTGTGGAGTTTTGGAACTTTAAAATATTCCTCTAAAATCAGCCGAAATACGAATTCCGATTTACTCACCTGTTATCAGGAGAGACCTCAGTGCTGCATCTTTCAGCCCAGTACTGGTCCTGAAAAGTAATTTTAACCGTACTTACCGGTAACTTGAATTTCCTTCATAGGCTAACATTGACTGATTTCACTTGGAAATTCTTCTAAGTGTGGAGTTTTGGAACTTTAAAATATTCCTCTAAAATCAGCCGAAATACGAATTCCGATTTACTCACCTGTTATCAGGAGAGACCTCAGTGCTGCATCTTTCAGCCCAGTACTGATCCTCAAAAGTAATTTTAACCGTACTTACCAGTAACTTGAATTTCCTTCCATAGGATATCATTGCCTGCTTTTTGCTGAAAAAGTTTCTAAGTGTTGATTTTTGAAACATACAAATATTCCTCTAAAATCAGCCGAAATCCGAATTCTGATTTACTCACCTGTTATCAGGAGAGACCTCAGTGCTGCATCTTTCAGCCCAGTACTGGTCCTGAAAAGTAATTTTAACCGTACTTACCAGTAACTTGAATTTCCTTCCATAGGCTAACATTGACTGGTTTCACTTGGAAATTCTTCTAAGTGTGGAGTTTTGGAACTTTAAAATATTCCTCTAAAATCAGCCGAAATACGAATTCCGATTTACTCACCTGTTATCAGGAGAGACCTCAGTGCTGCATCTTTCAGCCCAGTACTGATCCTCAAAAGTAATTGTAACCGTACTTACCGGTAACTTGAATTTCCTTCATAGGCTAAGATTGACTGGTTTTCAGCAAAAGTTTCAAAGTGTTGATTTTCACAAACTACAAATATTCCTTAAAAATCGCCTGTATGACTTAAACGCATTTTTTCAACTGTTTACAGGAGATGCACCAGTGCTGGATCCAGGATCCAACACTGAGTAAGAAAAAGTAACGATAACAGTTTTTACCTGCTAAGTGAATTTCCTTCCATAGGATAACATTGGTGATTCTATGAGAAAAAGTTTCTAAGTGTCAACTTTTAAAATACAATAATATTCCTTAAAAATCACGACTGTAACCAAAACGCTTTTACTCAACTGTTTACAGGAGATGTACCAGGACTGAATCTAGGATCCAGTCCTGTGGTTACAAAAGTAATCCATAAAGTAACTAATTGCATTTAACTAGAAATTCACATTGAGCTGAATGTTGCATTGTGTTTGAAAATGTGTTGCCCATTGCAACAACTGTAACTACTGTACTTAAAAGTCTATTGCCTATCTGCAAAGTATTTAAACTAAAGTAATTCATTCTGAGAAAGTATTTTTGTAATGTAATGTATAATGTAATTACAATGTAATTTAAAAAATAAAATATGTAAAAAAATTGTTTCTAAAAATGTAGTAAATCAGTATGAAAAAATTAATATAACAATTAATACATTTAAAAATTGTCATTTACAAAACCTTTGAAATTCACTGAAAAACCGTAGGTTTCAGGCACGTTATAGTTAGAAATTAGCATTTAAAAAACCTTTGAAATTCACTGAAAAAACCATAGGTTTCAGACACGTTATAGTTACAAATTAGCATTTAAAAACCTTTGAAATTCACTGAAAAACCATAGGTTTCAGACACGTTATACTTACAAATTAGCATTTAAAAAACCTTTGAAATTCACTGAAAAAACCATAGGCTTTAGGGACAGTTATAGTTACTTGGACATTGCACTCGTACAAAACCCGTGAAATTCCCCCGTTATAGTTAGTTCAGCTAACTATAACTCGCGCCCCCGCAATGCACTGCTGATGACGTCACATATTACATCACTCATGACATGGTCAGTGACATCACTGATGACATCACTGATGACATCTCAAATGACATCACTGATGACATCATCCACGTGATAATCTGATGCACCTCCTCACACCCTAATATAACCTTTGATACACCCACTCTAAATTACAGACTGCCATTCGCAAAACCATAGACACTCCAATACCAATAACTACATACCCACTCACTGATTCTTAGGTCTACACACATACATCCACTCACTCACCCGTCCAGTCACTCATACTTACGGTCACTCAGTACAGGACTATCATATGCACTCTTACTCCTATATAGACACTCAAACAACGCCACTCATCCATAGAGATACTCACACACCTAGTCAGTCATGCAAATAATTAAACACACTGCCATTTACTCACCTATACAGTTATACACACACCAGCTCACTTACTCATACAAATAGTAGCACATTGTTACGCTCTTATACAATCACTGATACAAGCACACACTCATCCATACAGCCACTATCACAATCACTCACTCTTGCTTATAGCTATTTATATACTCCAACACACATATATACTGCCTTTCACATATGTAGTTACTCACACATGTACCACTGGGACATACATTCACTCACTAACACACTCTTACACACACTTACCCACCCATACAGTCTATCACAGATGCACTCTTGAAACCATCCACCCAGTGAATCACCCACTCACACATCTATGCACAGAGTTGCACACACCCCCTCCCACACAAACACTCAGGCACCCATACAGATACTCAGACAAGCATTCAATAACTCATATAGACACTCATGTAGCTATTCACAAACACATGCAGCCACTTACACAGCAACAGACAGACGGATACAGACATTCATCCAGTTTAGTCACTAACCCATGCATTCAGTAAGATACGTTAAATCACTCACTTATAGAGTCAGTCACGCACCTACTAAATCATCCATACAGACACTTACACACCCACTCATTCTTCAATACGTCTTTTCCTATATATATTAAAAATATTGAAACTTTACAGAAACACACAGTCACTGGATGATGTCATCAGTGATGTCATCAGTGATGTCATCAGTGATGTCATTTGAGATGTCATCAGTGATGTCATCAGTGATGTCACTGACCATGTCATGAGTGATGTAATATGTGACGTCATCAGCAGTGCATTGCGGGCGCGAGTTATAGTTAGCTGAACTAACTATAACGGGGAATTTCACGGGTTTTGTACGAGTGCAATGTCCAAGTAACTATAACTGTCCCTAAAACCTATGGTTTTTTCAGTGAATATATATATATATATATATATATATATATATATATATATATATCACTGCTCCAGGGTTGTCCACCTGTAGTAGCACTCGAGCAACAGCTTGATTCATGTGTAGTAAGGACGGGGAACCGCCCGTAGGAGCCGCTCCATAGTGGTATTGCCTGACGCGTTTTGAAGCACCATATGCTTCTCTTCAGAGGCTTTAATGGAACGGTGTGCGCAACCGCTGACCCACTTCTGACACACCCCCGATGGGAGGTTCGAATGAAACTGTGCCTTCTGGGAAGTGTAGTGAGGGTAGCACATAATCAAGTCCTGTATGGACCCCACAGGTGGGCCCGTCCACGATCCTATGTACGGCTGCTGTTCCACTTTCGTGGCCCCCAATCTCCTCCCATTGGGGGGGGGGTGTCAGAAGTGGGTCAGCGGTTGCGCACTCCATTCCATTAAAGCCTCTGAAGAGAATCATATGGTGATTCAAAACGCGTCAGGCAATACCACTATGGAGCGGCTCCTGCGGGCGGTTCCCCGTCCTTACCTACACATGAATCAAGCTGTTGCTCGAGTGCTACTTACAGGTGGACAACCTTGGAGCAGTGATTTTAACGCGGCAGTCCAGCCGCGGAGTGTGCACCACCCCGTAAGATTGGGGGCCACGAAAGTGGAACAGCAGCTGTATACAGGATCGTGGACGGGCCCACCTGTGGGGTCCATACAGGACTTGATTATGTGCCCCCGCACTACACTTCCCAGAAGGCACAGTTTCATTCGAGCCTCCCATTGGGGGTGTGTCAGAAGTGGGTCAGCGGTTGCGCACTCCGTTCCATTAAAGCCTCTGAAGAGAATCATATGGTGATTCGAAACGCATCAGGCAATACCACTATGGAGCGGCTCCTGCGGGCGGTTCCCCGTCCTTACCTACACATGAATCAAGCTGTTGCTCGAATGCTACTTACAGGTGGACAACCTTGGAGCAGTGATTTTAACACGGCATTCCAGCCACGGAGTGTGCACCACCCCGTAAGATTGGGGGCCACGAAAGTGGAACAGCAGCTGTATACAGGATCGTGGATGGGCCCACCTGTGGGGTCCATACTAAGGGTGGGCGTAGTTCGCGAAGTAATGCTTCGCGAAGCTACGCAAAGTGCAGTTCGCGCTACGCAAGCTTCGCGTAGCACTACGCGAACTGCGTAGCGCACTGTTCGCAATGATTGCACAGTGCCGGATGCTTGTCCGCACTGTGCAATCATTGAAAACGGCAACTTGCACAGTGCGAGCTGTCTTACTGCCGCTCGAGCAGATTTTTACTCGAGCGGCAGCTTCTCAACGCGGACTGGTAGTTTTCTCATCGCGAGCGGTCGCAAGCATACGCGACCACTCGCAATGAGAAACCTGACCTCCCCGCGTTGAGAATCTCGCCGGGAGGTTTATTTTCCACGCTCGCGATCGGCAACTTGATGTTGCTGATCGCGAACGAGAAAGTCTCGCCGGATGTCATTTGCTTGCTCGCGGTCGCCAACTTGACGTTGAGGACCGCGAGCAAGCAAAATGACCGCGGCACTACGCTACGCCACGCTACGCGTGTTCGCACTGTGCTACGTGCAATTCGCGTTGTGCGAAGTAGCGCAAACTTCGCAAACTACGCGAGCGTAGCGTAGCACTTCGCCCAGGGTTAGTCCATACAGGACTTGATTATGTGCCCCCCGCACTACACTTCCCAGAAGGCACAGTTTCATTCGAGCCTCCCATTGGGGGGGTGTGTCAGAAGTGGGTCAGCGGTTGCGCACTCCGTTCCATTAAAGCCTCTGAAGAGAATCATATGGTGATTCGAAACGCGTCAGGCAATACCACTATGGAGCGGCTCCTGCGGGCGGTTCCCCGTCCTTACCTACACATGAATCAAGCTGTTGCTCGAGTGCTACTTACAGGTGGACAACCTTGGAGCAGTGATTTTAACGCGGCAGTCCAGCTGCGGAGTGTGCACCACCCCGTAAGATTGGGGGCCACGAAAGTGGAACAGCAGCTGTATACAGGATCGTGGACGGGCCCACCTGTGGGGTCCATACAGGACTTGATTATGTGCCCCCCGCACTACACTTCCCAGAAGGCAGTTTCATTCGAGCCTCCCACTGGGGGTGTGTGTCAGAAGTGGGTCAGCGGTTGCGCACTCCGTTCCATTAAAGCCTCTGAAGAGAATCATATGGTGATTCGAAACGCGTCAGGCAATACCAGTATGGAGCGGCTCCTGCGGGCGGTTCCCCGTCCTTACCTACACATGAATCAAGCTGTTGCTCGAGTGCTACTTACAGGTGGACAACCTTGGAGCAGTGATTTTAACGCGGCAGTCCAGCCGCGGAGTGTGCACCACCCCGTAAGATTGGGGGCCACGAAAGTGGAACAGCAGCTGTATACAGGATCGTGGACGGGCCCACCTGTGGGGTCCATACAGGACTTGATTATGTGCCCCCACACTACACTTCCCAGAAGGCACAGTTTCATTCGAGCCTCCCATTGGGGGGTGTGTCAGAAGTGGGTCAGCGGTTGCGCACTCCGTTCCATTAAAGCCTCTGAAGAGAATCATATGGTGATTCGAAACGCGTCAGGCAATACCACTATGGAGCGGCTCCTGCGGGCGGTTCCCCGTCCTTACCTACACATGAATCAAGCTGTTGCTAGAGTGCTACTTACAGGTGGACAACCTTGGAGCAGTGATTTTAACGCAGCAGTCCAGCCGCGGAGTGTGCACCACCCCGTAAGATTGGGGGCCACGAAAGTGGAACAGCAGCTGTATACAGGATCGTGGGCGGGCCCACCTGTGGGGGCCATACAGGACTTGATTATGTGCCCCC
Source organism: Calotriton arnoldi (assembly GCA_963921515.1). Classification (NCBI taxonomy): domain Eukaryota; kingdom Metazoa; phylum Chordata; class Amphibia; order Caudata; family Salamandridae; genus Calotriton; species Calotriton arnoldi. Next base: position 173,003 of record CAWUFW010018560.1, read on the forward strand.
GCACTACACTTCCCAGAAGGCACAGTTTCATTCGAGCCTCCCATTGGGGGGGGGGTGTCAGAAGTGGGTCAGCGGTTGCGCACTCCGTTCCATTAAAGCCTCTGAAGAGAATCATATGGTGATTCGAAACGCGTCAGGCAATACCACTATGGAGCGGCTCCTGCGGGCGGTTCCCCGTCCTTACCTACACATGAATCAAGCTGTTGCTCGAGTGCTACTTACAGGTTTACAACCTTGGAGCAGTGATTTTAACGCGGCAGTCCAGCCGCGGAGTGTGCACCACCCCGTAAGATTGGGGGCCACGTAAGTGGAACAGCAGCTGTATACAGGATCGTGGACGGGCCCACCTGTGGGGTCCATACAGGACTTGATTATGTGCCCCCCGCACTACACTTCCCAGAAGGCACAGTTTCATTCGAGACTCCCATTGGGGGGGTGTGTCAGAAGTGGGTCAGCGGTTGCGCACTCCGTTCCATTAAAGCCTCTGAAGAGAATCATATGGTGATTCGAAACGCGTCAGGCAATACCACTATGGAGCGGCTCCTGCGGGCGGTTCCCCGTCCTTACCTACACATGAATCAAGCTGTTGCTCGAGTGCTACTTACAGGTGGACAACCTTGGAGCAGTGATATATATATATATATATATATATATTCACTGAAAAAACCATAGGTTTCAGGCACGTTATAGTTAGAAATTAACATTTAAAAACCTTACAAATTCACTGAAAAAACCATAGGTTTCAGGCACGTTATAGTTAGAAATTAGCATTTAAAAACCTTTGAAATTCACTGAAAAAACCATAGGTTTTAGGGACAGTTATAGTTAGTTGGACATTGCACTCGTACAAAACCCGTGAAATTCCCCGTTTTAGTTAGTTCAGCTAACTATAACTCGCGCCCCGAATTCACTGCTGATGACGTCACATATTACATCACTCATGACATGGTCAGTGACATCACTGATGACATCACTGATGACATCTCAAATGACATCACTGATGACATCATCTAGTGACTGTGTTTCTGTAAAGTTTAAATATTTTTAATGTATATAGGGAAAGGCGTATTGAAGAATGAGTGGGTGTATAAGTGTCTGTATGGATGATTTAGTAGGTGCGTGACTAACTGTATAAGTGAGTGATTAAACGTATCTTACTGAATGCATGGGTTAGTGACTAAACTGGGTGAATGTCTGTATCCGTCTGTCTGTTGCTGTGTAAGTGGCTGCATGGGTTTGTGAATAGCTACATGAGTGTCTATATGAGTTATTGATTCGTTGTCTGAGTATCTGTATGGGTGCCTGAGTGTGTGTGTGGGTGGGGTGTGTGCGACTCTGTACATAGATGTGTGAGTGGGTGATTCACTGGGTGTATGATTTGAAGAGTGCGTCTGTTATGGACTGCTTGGATGGGTGAGTGTGTGTATGGGTGTGTTAGTGAGTGAATGTATATCTCAGTGGTACATGTGCGAGTAACTACATATGTAAAAGGCAGTATATATGTGTGTTAGAGTATTTAAAAGGCTATAAGTGAGAGTGTGTGATTGTGAGAGTGGCTGTATGGATGCGTGTGTGCTTGTATCAGTTATTGTATAAGAGCGTAAGAATGTGCTAGTATTTGTATGACTAAGTGAGCTGGTGTGTGTATAACTCTATAGGTGAGTAAATGGGTGTGTGATTAATTTTTTGCATGACTGACTAGGTGTGTGAGTACCTCTATGGATGAGTGGCGGTGTGTGAGTGTTTATATAGGTGTATGAGTGCATATGATAGTCCTGTACTGAGTGACTGTAAGTATGAGTGACTGGACGGGTGAGTGAGTAGATGTGTGTGTGTAGACCTAAGAATCAGTGAGTGGGTATATAGTTATTGGTATTGGAGTGTGTATGGTTTTGCGAATGGCAGTCTGTAAATAAGAGTGGGTGTATCAAAAGTTATATTAGGGTGTGAGAAGATGTATGAAATTATCACATGGATGATGTCATCAGTGATGTCATTTGAGATGTCATCAGTGATGTCACTGACCATGTCATGAGTGATGTAATATGTGACGTCATCAGCAGTGAATTATGAGGCGCGAGTTATAGTTAGCTGAACTAACTATAACGGGGAATTTCACGGGTTTTGTACGAGTGCAATGTCCAACTAACTATAACTGTCCCTAAAACCTATGGTTTTTTCATGAATTTCAAAGGTTTTTAAATGCTAATTTCTAACTATAACGTGCCTGAAACCTATGGTTTTTTCAGTGAATTTGTAAGGTTTTTTAAATGCTAATTTCTAACTATAACGTGCCTGAAACCTATGGTTTTTTTCAGTGAATTTCAAAGGTTTTGTAAATGACAATTTTTTAATTGTATTAATTGTTATATTTATTTTTTTGATACTGATTTACAACATTTTTTTCAATTATTTATTTTTAGATATTTTATTTTTTAAATTACATTGTAATTACATTATACATTACATTACAAAATATACTTTCTCAGAATGAATTACTTTAGTTTAAATACTTTGCAAATAGGCAATAGACTTTTAAGTACAGTAGTTACAGTTGTTGCAATGGGCAATACAATTTCAAACACAATGCAACATTGAGCTCAATGTGAATTTCTACTTAAATGCAATTAGGTACTTTATGGATTACTTTTCTCACCACAGGACTGGATCCTAGATTCAGTCCTGGGACATCTCCTCTAAACAGTTGAGTAAAAGTGTTTTGGTTACAATAGTGATTTTTAAGGAATATTATTGTATTTTAAAAGTTGACACTTGGAAACTTTTTCACATAGAATCACCAATGTTATCCTATGGGAGGAAATTCACTTAGCAGGTAAGTAGTGTTATCGTAATTTTTTCTTACTCAGTGGTGGATCCTGGATCCAGCACTGGTGCATCTCCTGTAAACAGTTGAAAGAATGCGTTTAAGTCATACAGGCGATTTTTAAGGAATATTTGTAGTTTATGAAAATCGACACTTTGAAACTTTTCTGCTGAAAACCAGACAATGGATTCCTATGGAAGGAAATACAAGTTACTGGTAAGTACGGTTAGAATTACTTTTCAGGGTCAGTGCTGGGCTAAAAGATGCAGCACTGGGTTCTCTCCTGATAACAGGTGAGTAAATCGGAATTCATAGTTCGGCTGATTTTAGAGAAATATTATAAAGTTCCAAAACGCCACACTTAGAAGAATTTCCAAGTGAAACCAGTTAATGTTAGCCTATGGAAGGAAATTCAAGTTACTGGTAAGTACGGTTAGAATTACTTTTCAAGGTCAGTGCTGGGCTAAAAGATGCAGCACTGGGTTCTCTCCTGATAACAGGTGAGTAAATCGGAATTCGTAGTTCGGCTGATTTTAGAGGAATATTATAAAGTTCCAAAACTCCACACTTAGAAGAATTTCCAAGTGAAACCAGTTAATGTTAGCCTATGGAAGGAAATTCAAGTTACTGGTAAGTACGGTTAGAATTACTTTTCAAGGTCAGTGCTGGGCTAAAAGATGCAGCACTGGGTTCTCTCCTGATAACAGGTGAGTAAATCGGAATTCGTAGTTCGGTTGATTTTAGAGGAATATTTGCACAATGGTGAAGGAAGGGGTGGGGCCTGAGGTGGACATGTCTGCAAACACGCCCTGTGGCGCGTTTTAAGTTGGAGAATTAATTCCTCCTCAATCCTGAGGGTCCCTAGGGGCCAAGTAGCCCACCAGGAACCTCCAGTATGCGCCAGGGGGCTGCGTTGCAGAGAGGTGTACAGAGGCCACGCCCCTTTTTACAACACTCTGCAACGCAGCTCCGTGGCGCTTACTGGCGGTACCTGGTGGGCTAGTTGGCCCCCAGGGACCCTCAGGATTGAAGAGGATTTAATTCCCCATCTTAAAATGCGCCACGGGGCCTGTTTGCACACATGTCACCTGAAGCCCCGCCCCCTCCCTTCACCACTGTGCAAACGCGCCCCGTGGCACATTTTAAGTTACTATTAGTTAACTATTTGAAATAACGTTGGCGCCGGTTGACGAATCTTCGCAAAATTTTCCAACTTGTTGGGGCGCTCCGGTCCGCTCCTATCCTGAAAGTCTCGGGGTGATTCGTCAAGCAAGGGCCGAGAAAAAGGGGGTCCCAAAACGTGTTTTCCCATTCATTTTTCCATAGGAACCGTTCATCGCGTGCTACAGCTCGAACTGCTGAACGGAATTACACCACATTTGGCAAAGAGGTAGCCCTTGGTTCAGACTCGTGCCTTTTGCTTAAATGGTGTAAATCCGCTCAGTAGTTCCTGAGAAAATCACAAGTAAAATCACATATATATCTATGGCCGCGTCGGATCCGCGAACCCTGAGCGCACCCTGCGCGCACCGTCCCGATCACGAGCTGCATGCTAATTGGTTGTCAAGTGGCTGTCAACACTCCAAATCAGGAAGTGTTGGCAGCCATTTTGTCCCTCGGTAGAACCGAGGCAGAAGAAACAAGTGCGCAAACGCACAAAGGGGGCAGGGTAGAAACACCCTGACCCCTAGGTCTGCTCAGGGGGTCCCACAAGGACCCCTGGGCCGAAAAAGCATTTTTTTTTTAAATCGGCGGGATGCGCGATCCCGGCGATAAAAAAAATCGATGCGCGGTCTCCCCGCTTTGATGCTATTTTGCACCCGGGTGGGCCAAGTCCCGGGGGCATGCGGGGCTTTATTTATATTTAATGTGGGGGGCCTCTAAGGCCCCCCAAGCCCCGGGGACCGCCACCCCCGGGGCTTTAAAAATAAATGGTGCGGGAGGGCTCTCGGCCCTCCCGCAGCCCCGGGGACCGCCACCCCCCGTGGCTTCTTTTTTTAATTTTAAAATTAGCCTGTGTGGGGGGGCTTATGCCCCCCCCCACACGCCCCGGGGACCGCCAACTCCCGAGGCACTAAATATTTCAATATGGGGGTCCGTTATGGACCCCCGGGGACCACCACCTCCCCGGGGCTTTGCCAATGGAGGGAGGGGGGCCGCGCGGCCCCCCTCCTGGAGCCCTTGATGGCCCTGGGGACCGCCACCACCCAGGGCCGGCTCCTGCAGTGTCCCGGGGTGCCTACCCCCGGGACACTGTTGTTTGCTATGACAGGACGGGAGCCTCGCGGCTCCCGTCCTGTCATAGCAAACTGCTTTGGTTTTTGGAAAACAAAAACAAAAGCAGATTGCTTTTCCACACAGGGAGCTGCATGTTAGCAGCTCCCCATGTGGAAAGCAATGCCGGCTCCCGCAGGAGGCGGGGAGACGGCAGGGTCCGTGGGGAGTTGGGGTCCCCACGGACCCCAAAGGATAGGGCCAGCCCAGGGGGATGGGGTCCCCGGGCAAGTAGTGGCCCGGGAGGGGGCCACGCAGCCCCCTCCTCCAAAATTATTTTTTTTGAAGTGGCCATGCCCCGGGGGATGGGGTCCCCGGGGCCGGAGTAGGCCACGGGAAGGGAGCCACGCGGCCCCCTTCCCTTACAGTATTTTTTTTTAAAGGCATCAGGCCCTGGGGGATGGGGTCCCCAGGGCCACAAAAGTAAAAGAAGGGGGCCACACAGCCCCCCTTCAAAAAAAAAAAAGAAAGAAAAAGACGCGATCGAGCGTCAGGCCCCGCCCCTCCCTTAACCACTCTGCAAGCGCGCTGTGGCACGTTTTAAATTGGGGAAATAATTCCCATTCAATACTGGGGTCCCTGGGGCTGACTAGCCACCAGGTACCTCCAGTAAGCGCCACAGGGCTGGGTTGCAGAGAGGTGGTCCAGGCCACGCCCCTTTTACACCTCTCTGCAACGCAGCTCTGTGGCGCTTACTGGAGGTACCTGGTGGGATAGTTGGACCCCAGGGACCCTCAGGATTCAAGGGGACTTAATCCCCCAACTTAAAACGCGCCACGGGGCGCGTTTGCACAGTGGTGAAGGGAGGGGGCAGGGCTAAAGGGGACGTGTGCAAACAGGCCCCGTGGCACGTTTTAAGATGGGGAATTAAATTCCCTTCAATCCTGAGGGTCCCTGGGGGCCAACTAGCCCACCAGGTACGTCCAGAAACGCCACAGAGCTGCGTTGCAGAGAGGTGCAAAAGGGGCGTGGCCTCTGAACACCTCTCTGCAACGCAGCTCTCTGGCGCATACTGGAGGTATCTGGTGTGCTAGTTGGCCCTAAGGACCCTCGGGATTGAGGAGGAATTAATTCTCCAACTTAAAACGCGCCACAGGGCGTGTTTGCAGACATGTCACCTCAGGCCCCACCCCCTTCCTTCACCATTGGGCAAATATTCCTCTAAAATCAGCCGAACTACGAATTCCGATTTACTCACCTGTTATCAGGAGAGACCTCAGTGCTGCATCTTTGAGCCCAGTACTGATCCTGAAAAGTAATTCTAACCGTACTTACCAGTAACTTGAATTTCCTTCCATAGGATATCATTGCCTGCTTTTTGCTGAAAAAGTTTCTAAGTGTCGATTTTTGAAACATACAAATATTCCTCTAAAATCAGCAGAACTACGAATTCTGATTTACTCACCTGTTATCAGGAGAGACCTCAGTGCTGCATCTTTGAGCCCAGTACTGATCCTGAAAAGTAATTCTAACCGTACTTACCAGTAACTTGAATTTCCTTCCATAGGCTAACATTGACTGGTTTCACTTGGAAATTCTTCTAAGTGTGGAGTTTTGGAACTCTATAATATTCCTCTAAAATCAGCCGAACTACGAATTCCGATTTACTCACCTGTTATCAGGAGAGAACCCAGTGCTGCATCTTTTAGCCCAGCACTGACCCTGAAAAGTAATTCTAACCGTACTTACCAGTAACTTGTATTTCCTTCCATAGGAATCCATTGTCTGGTTTTCAGCAGAAAAGTTTCAGTATCGATTTTCACAAACTACAAATATTCCTAAAATATCGCCTGTATGACTTAAACGCATTCTTTCAACTGTTTACAGGAGATGCACCAGTGCTGGATCCAGGATCCACCACTGAGTAAGAAAAAGTAACGATAACACTACTTACCTGCTAAGTGAATTTCCTCCCATAGGATAACATTGGTGATTCTATGTGAAAAAGTTTCTAAGTGCCCACTTTTAAAATACAATAATATTCCTTAAAAATCACTACTGTAACCAAAACGCTTTTACTCAACTGTTTACAGGAGATGTTGCAGGACTGAATCTAGGATCCAGTCCTGTGGTTAGAAAAGTAATCCATAAAGTAACTAATTGCATTTAACTAGAAATTCACATTGAACTCAATGTTGCATTGTGTTTGAAATTTTGTTGCCCATTGCAACAACTGTAACTACTGTACTTAAAAGTCTATTGCCTATTTGCAAAGTATTTAAACTAAAGTAATTCATTCTGAGAAAGTATATTTTGTAATGTAATGTATAATGTAATTACATTGTAAGTTAAAAAATAAAATATCTAAAAATAAATAGTTTAAAAAAATGTAGTAAATCAGTATCAAAAAAATAAATATAACAATTAATACATTTAAAAATTGTCATTTACAAAACCTTTGAAATTCACTGAATAAAACCATAGGTTTCAGACATGTTATAGTTGGAATTAGCATTTAAAAAACCTTTGAAATTCACTGAAAAAACCATAGGGTTCAGGCACGTTATAGTTAGAAATTAGCATTTAAAAAACCTTAGAAATTCGCTGAAAAAACCTTGGGGCAGATTTACAAGCTCCCTGCGCCACCAGTACGTCACTTTTGTGACGTACTGGTGGCGCAGGGGCTGCTCCATATTTACAAGGAGAGGAAAAGCCACCCTGCGTGACTTTTCCTCTCCTTGTAACACGGCCCCTTCACACGCAGCACTTTGCGGTGAAGGGGCTTTCCATGGGTGTTGCTGTGGGTGTTCCAACGCAACACTCATGGAACAAGACACATCTCCAGAATTACGAGAAATCGTAACTCTGGAGATGCGTCTGAGCTACGCCACCCTAGAGGTGGCGTAGCGAGGCAGCACCGAGGAGAAATGTTTTCATTTCTCCTCGTTTTTCTCTTTCAATGCGTGCTGCATTCTGCAGCACGCATTGAAAGAGGAAAATGGTTGTAGTGATTGTTTTTGTGCAGGAAGGTGCCCTTCCTGCACAAAAACAATCTCCCACGCACGCAGGCATCCTTGCACCATGGTGCAAGGGTGCCTGCGCCGGCGCATGGCTGCAGTTTGTGCGCCAGCGCAGGGGAAAGCCACAAGGATGCGACATATTCTTGTAAATATGTCGCATCCCTGTGCTTTCCAAACTAACGCAGCATGGCGCAGCAAAATGACTTGCTGCGCCGTGCTGCGTTAGTTTATTGTAAATCTGCCCCCATAGGTTTTAGGGACAGTTATAGTTAGTTGGACATTGCACTCGTACAAAACCCGTGAAATTCCCCCGTTATAGATAGTTCAGCTAACTATAACTCGCGCCCCCGCAATGCACTGCTGATGACGTCACATATTACATCACTCATGACATGGTCAGTGACATCACTGATGACATCACTGATGACATCTCAAATGACATCACTGATGACATCATCCACGTGATAATCTGATGCACCTCCTCACACCCTAATATAACCTTTGATACACCCACTCTAAATTACAGACTGCCATTCACAAAACCATAGACACTCCAACACCAATAACTACATACCCACTCACTGATTCTTAGGTCTACACACACATCCACTCACTCACCCGTACAGTCACTCATACTTACGGTCACTCAGTACAGGACTATCATATGCACTCATACTCCTATATAGACACTCAAACACTGCCACTCATCCATAGAGGTACTCACACACCTAGTCAGTCATGCAAATAATTAAACACACTGCCATTTACTCACCTATACAGTTATACACACACCAGCTCACTTACTCATACAAATACTAGCACATTCTTATGCTCTTATACAATCACTGATACAAGCACACACTCATCCATACAGTCACTCTCACAATCACACACTCTCGCTTATAGCTATTTATATACTCCAACACACATATATACTGCCTTTCACATATGTAGTTACTCACACATGTACCACTGGGACATACATTCACTCACTAACACACTCTTACACACACTTACCCACCCATACAGTCTATCACAGATGCACTCTTGAAACCATCCACCCAGTGAATCACCCACTCACACATCTATGCAGAGAGTCGCACACACCCCACCCACACAAACACTCAGGCACCCATACAGATACTCAGACAACCAATCAATAACTCATATAGACACTCATGTAGCTATTCACAAACCCATGCAGCCACTTACACAGCAACAGACAGACGGATACAGACATTCACCCAGTTTAGTCACTAACCCATGCATTCAGTAAGATACGTTTAATCACTCACTTATAGAGTTAGTCACGCACCTATTAAATCATCCATTCAGACACTTATACACCCACTCATTCTTCAATACGCCTTTCCCTATATATATTAAACATATTTAAACTTTACAGAAACACACAGTCACTGGATGATGTCATCAGTGATGTCATTTGAGATGTCATCAGTGATGTCATCAGTGATGTCACTGACCATGTCATGAGTGATGTAATATGTGACGTCATCAGCAGTGCATTGCGGGGCGCGAGTTATAGTTAGCTGAACTAACTATAACGGGGGAATTTCACGGGTTTTGTACGAGTGCAATGTCCAACTAACTATAACTGTCCCTAAAACCTATGGTTTTTCAGTGAATTTCTAAGGTTTTTTAAATGCTAATTTCTAACTATAACGTGCCTGAAACCTATGGTTTTTTCAGTGAATATATATACATATAATATATATACATATATATATATATATATATATATATATATATATATATATATATATATATATATATATATATATATATATATATACACACACACATGAGGCAAGCTACAAGTCCCAGAAAAATCTGGCACGAGATACGTCGGTCATGCCTCACTCACTCTTTCTCTGACCGTACCCGATGCCCACTGACTGAACACCAATGCTTGCCCATATGAGCCCCCATTGCACAACACCATTTGTTTTCATCACCCTTTGACCCCTGCTTCACATAACTGTATGTGTAATGTATATATATAGCACAAACATAGCCAAAAGGCATAGAACTGCTGTACGTGGTTATAGACAAGCATAAGATCAATGAGTAAGAGAATAGGAAGCTGAGTTGTGGATGATTAAAGCATTGTGATGTAGTTTTCTTTAAAGAGGCAAGTCTTCAAATCTTTCTTAAAATCGAGCAGCAATGGGGCAGTCCTAATGGATAAAGGGATGTTCTTTCAGATCGTAAGTGCATACACGGAAAGGACCTGCTGTCTTTTTGTTTCTTTTTACACTTCTTAGTCTGCAGTCTGATGGTGTCCTGGCTATGGATGTGTCAAGATCTACCAAAGATGGTAAGCTTGTCTGCAAGTTAAGCAGGGATGCTGTTCATGATAGCTTTGTAAATGATGCAGATGGTGCTGATGAAAGGGATCCAAAGACGTTCAGTCAGGATGGGGGTGATATAATCATATTTCTTCAGGCCCTGGATGAGATGTGCTGCAGCATGTAGAAAATGTGACAAAGGGGACTATTTATTCTGCTTTTCTTCCATGTTCAAAGTGAAAGTCGGAAAAGATAGAGGTGCTCATCGATTACAAATATATTGCCAAATGTCAAAGAGAATACCATGATCTTTATATTTGTGAGAGGCAGTTAAATGAGGCTTCACCTTAAAAATGAAAAGGATATAAAGATCTCTTGAAAAATCAAATGCAAGCTCCAGTGAACAGAATTGTGAATTACTTTAATTCTGGCTGCAAGAAGAGCATATACTCAGAGATTTTCGAATGGGTGCCCAAAACATCTGGCAAACTGATGAGTGCAAGAGACTCCAGTGTCTAAGGCCCAATGACCTTCAGAGTTTGCCTAATCTGTACCCCTAGCAGAGAATACCTGTTTGTGCTGATAACTCAGTAACCGAGATGAATTCAGAAGCTGACTAAGACTTTCATATTAGTTCAGTTAAGTTTAAGAAGCACAAAAAAAGAATGTGAAATTCAAAACCTTCTACAGATCAATTACAGGAAAGTATTGCAAATACTATAATTAGAATAAAGCTCCAAAGCATTGGACAAAAAGCCTAGTCTACGCCTTTACAACGAGTTTGCAAACTAACAAGCTTCCAGATTTCCTAGACGGGAAGCATAATAGTCCCAACACATAATGTGGGCTGTAGCTCTATTATTTAATTGCACCGCTGGATGTGATGGGAGAGTTATTGCCCAATGTCTTCTTTTGCCTACAAGAGTAGATTGACCGGTCAAACTGATTCCCATTAAGTAAACTGAATTCAGAGCTATAAAGTCAACACTAGATACGTATTGAAACCTACAGTGTTTTGTTTAGAAGATGAGATGGTCTGAAAAGATAAAGGTTTATACAGGGTTTATTGAAAATATGACTTCCTTTGACCTAGCTGATCATCCCAACACTAGGGTAAAACTTGAGGGTGCTGGATATTCCTCAGGGCGACCAAACCAGTGATACGCACTCTCCCTTTTCTCCATGTAGGCTGCATGCAGCCTACATGGAGAAAATGGCCTCCCCATAAACGCCTGTGCGGTCGGCATCCCAACCAATCATAACGCTGCCATTGCAGCGTTGTGATTGGCTTAGGGGAGGGAGGCTGCCTGCTTCCTGTGAGGAGCAGAGAGAGAAGCAGATGCGATGCGGGACCGGACCGGGCCGGCGAAGGTAAGTTAAACTTTTTTTTAAAAAATAAACCAACCCCTCCTCGCGCGACCCACTCCCCGCGCAACCCTCCGCCCCCCCATCCGCGAGTCATTCCGGCCGCGACTGTGCAAGAGTAAACAAAAAAAAGGGTAACGAAGCACACAAAAGTACAGTATTATAACAAAGCTCAAAATGCAACAGTTTATTCGGTTTAGAATGTGTTTTTTTAGCGCAAAGAAACACAAAAGGAGGAAATCCTCCACACAGCCAAATCTTGTTCGATCCCACTGTGTTTTCTCAAGGTTGTAAAGGAATATATTGAAAGCCACCATTACAATAGTGAATACACAACTACAATAAGTCATAAAACCAGCCAGAAATATAATGACATATATCCCATGGACCACATTCTGAACTCCGAATCAATGTCTGTGCCAAGTAAAGTGATGACAATAGAGCAGAATAATAGAATCCCGGTATGGACAAATCACAAAGGCAAACAATCATAGTATAGTAACACGACTAGTTCGAGTAAAAGAAGGAAGAAAACAATGTTTGATGCTCTCATTTTGTCGTGAGATGCCCAGAACAAAGAGGAGTATAGTTGAGTAATTTGCATGCCAAGTAATAAGCTCTCGAGGGTAGAGTGACGTCAAATAGCTATGTAAAAAAACAGATATGAAGAGTGAGCAGCACCACCTGCAAGCACATATCCCCATTAGAAGTGTACAGTATAAAGAGAAGAGGAAATATATATAAAAAGGGACACACCCTGGGGCATATTCTCAAGGACCCATTGCCGAGTTAACGGCACTTTATCGCAGCCAAAGTCGAGATAAATGTATCGCAACATTCACAAGCTGGTGCTAACAGCCTATAACACCAGTTTACCTGCGAAAGCATCCTCAAAAAACATCGCCACAGATGACCCCTGCAACTATCGCTAATGAGATGCAGAGTAGGCGTTCCTGAGCAAAAACCGGCGACAACAGCACACCACAACATTCTCAACCACCAGCCCGATCAGCGATAAGACCACAAAACAGGCGATAAGGCGCGTTAGCAGCAGGAATCTAACACCTGCCCTGACCTTGTGCAAAGTCGGAGCACAGCCTGCAACACAAAATGGAGCCCAGCCCAGAGCCACACCTGAAGGGCAACAGATGCCATGGAGCCACTGAACATGCGTGTTGGACACCCAAGAGGGCCACAACACCCACCGCCACCCCCCTCCCACCCCCCTGGACACCCACCGCCCCCCCACCCCGGACCAACATTGAGGCAGCGCAGACAAAGACAGTGACCCTCCCAAAATGCACCAAGCCCACAGACCCAACACCAGAGAATGTCATTGGCCACTATATGCCCAAAGGGACAACCCTCCTCCGCATCCTGACCACCATAGCCCACAGGCTGACCGTACCAACACAGCGGACAACCAACATCCCACCGCAGACAAAGCTGCTGGCAGTGCTGCACGTGTTGGCCTCTGGTACCCTCCAACCACCCACCGCCTGAGACAGAGGAGTCACACAGCCTGGCCAATCCAAGTCCCCCACAACGGTCATGGATGACACCATCAGCTTGGTACCCCGCTATCCATACCTCACACACACTGCGCAGGAACAGCCGGAGACCAAGCAAGGCGTGTACGCCACAGCCTGTTTTCCGCACGTGTCAGGGGGCAAGTGACCGCACACATGTCCTACTAGTGGGCCCTGGCAACACTGCACACAATAAGCACAACAGAAGGCACACGATCCCACCAATGTGCAGGCAATAGTGGACCACCGTGGAATCTCCGCCAACGACGTCGCCAACAACCCAGGCAGTGTGCATGATACCTGCACCTCCCGACAGTCCATCATCGACCTGCGCCACCAGGATGGCACCCACGGAAATGCACTGCCCATTGGCCAATACCAAATGCTCACACCACACACCTCGGGCCTGATTCACAGAACTAACTTACGTCAAAATCCTAAACTTACAACAATTTTGGTATTCACAGAATGAACTTACACATTTGGGTATTCACAGAATGAACTTACACATTTGGGTATTCACAGAATGAACTTACACATTTGGGTATTCACAGAATGAACTTACAACAATTTTGGTATTCACAGAATGAACTTACACATTTGGGTATTCACAGAATGAACTTACAACAATTTTGGTATTCACAGAATTAACTTACTCATTTTGGGATTCACAGAAGGCACTTACTCATCAATGAGTAAGTGCCTTCTGTGAATACCAAAATGTGTAAGTTACACAAAATGAGTAAGTTACACAAATGTGTAAGTTACACAAAATGTGTAAGTGTCTTCTGTGAATACCAAAATGAGTAAGTTTATTCTGTGAATACCAAAATGAGTAAGTTCATTCTGTGAATACCAAAATGGTAGTAAGTTTAGGATTTTGTCGTAAGTTAGTTCTGTGAATCGGGCCCCTCAAATCCACAATCATGCAACACACAACACAGGAAATGCACACGTCACAAGCTCACATACAACATGCACACCCACCAGACACGACAGCACAACTCACTGTGGGAACCTGGCCCAGCCATGTACATGAGCCATCTACGGCATGGCACCTCAGACACACAATAACAGAATGTCAGAAGAAGTGGGGACCAGGCATGTGCGAAGGAGGCAAGGGACTGATGAATGAGAATGTACACAATGCCAAGTGTGGCGTGGATGTGCTGGCCAGACTGAAGTAAGCAGACCACACACATATCCATATCGACACACACCGCTGGTGTTTGGAGTGTAGTGGACAGTGGACGCAACCATGTCACCCCAGCCAGTGGGGAAGTCACGGAAATGTAGCTTGTGACGTCCCCCCATAAGCGTGAGGGGAGTGGGCTGGCCCGGCATATGCCAGGCCAGTGTAGGGGTGTGAATAAAAGGCACGTAACTCTGGGCGTGATCCTCTTCCGGAATGCCCAACGTCTCTGCCAGGGCAGCACCCCTCACACCGCAACGAGGCCGACGCCGTGAGCGGTGCTGCCAGTGATCCTGTGCGCCTGCTGCACCCCCGAACGCTGGTCCCCAAATCAGTCCTGCCCGCCCCTGCGCACCCAGGCCTCAATGCCCACCTTCCGAAACCGGCGTGTGTCGATGAGGGCCCACCACGTGCAGGTGCAAACTCCAAGCCCGAGGCCTGCGACCCTGGCTGCCTCCTCAGACCATCACGGCCTCCGCAACACAGGCCCGCAGTATTCCTTTCACGTTGTCGTACTCCACCGGCATGCACAGCGGACAAGTAGGTCACACATTTGGAACTGAGTCTTGATTACACCATGGCAGAGCACATAAATCATGGCTGAGTGTATGTCACTAACACCCTTTGATGTGGTGCCAACAGGTCTTAGTGTTACATCACAGCCGCAAGATTCTGTGGGCCCACGCGGACTACTGCTCTCGGCCTACGCTGCGCTTGAGTAGGTCACAGGATTGGAACTGAACTTCAATTATTCAAAGTCAGAGTACGAATCAATGCACTCAAGGAGAGTCATAAGAGGATGATGCGTTGCATTTGGGAGGGAAAAAGGATCATCATTACGGAGGTGATCGAACACTACCGACAACTGCCCTGATGTCACTTACTCTGTGCATCGCGAGCCTACGACATGTGGCTGTGGCCCACTGCTGACCACTGCCTCCGGCCTACACTGCGGTCCAGTAGGTCACAGAGTCTTGAATCGTCAATGGCGGAGTCCATATGAGTGTACCGGCATCATCGCAGACTGCATCCCCACTCAGCCCCGGCGCCACTAAGTCTGTTCCCCGACATTCATGGACACTCTCTGGTCGTACATTGGTGGCGTTTGAGTCTATGGACTAGAGGGTAGTTTTCATCCTCATGCAGCTGGTACCGATTTGGTGGTGGCAACGAGGCAGTCGCTTTCCACTCCTCCATTTGCTGCTTCCGGATAGCTTCTGCCCTCTGCATCATGCCCTGGAAGAACACCTTCCACTGTCCCCCGAAACACTACGCGACATTCACCTCCGACGAGGACCCGCTCAGTCTGCGTGGCCCTACCTCATTGGACCACAAGTCACCGTCCTGTGGCGGTGTGCCTGTGCCTGCCGATGTGCACCCGGGGCCACAGACTCTGTGCAGCTCAAGTCCGGGACCCTGTCTGGATGAATATTGGATGACCTCTGTGACGGTGGTCTTGGGGTCATCAACGCCATGTGCACTTGGCCCTGCGCTGTCCGCTGCCTCCGGCCTCAACTGCGGACCACCAGGGCTCACACATCAAATCGAGTCCTGACCGGCCCAGATGTCGCATCACCGCAGGAGGCACACGCCACCATCGCCAGGGCCAACTCCAACCACCATCTGCCAGAGTCGAGACAGTGGTACTGGCAGACTGACGGAGTTGCTCAGACCTGTCGTGGATGCCATCATCTGCCTGATCCCCTGCTCAGCACTCCAGGTGCCACTGACTCAGTGCACCGCAACCAATGGACTGTTACTGGTTGAGTTTTGTGATGTGGAGATGTTGCACAGCAATGTCACCTCAGGCAGTGTGGGAGACCTGAGACGTTGATGAGGGAGTTGCTGCAGGTCTGACACACCCCACTGCATCTGCAGCAGGAACATCCAGAATGGACACAATCCAATTTATTTTCATCACATGGGCGCGCACGGCTCTAGTGCCCCAACCTCAGTGCACTGCAACTCACGGACACTTGTTTGTATGTTGGGTGACCTCTGTACTTGCTCCGGCTCCCTCCATGTTGCTCAGCAGTTGACTCTGTTATGCATGTGTCTTCTGTTTCCATTGCACTGGTGTCCACTGTTCATGTTCTTGCCAGCACCGTGCACTCCGTGCGGGCTGGCTTATGCTCACCCCACACACATCCAGCACAGGCGTCACTGTACATGTGGCCCTGCCAATAAAGGGGTGTAGGTGTCCCTGAAGGGTAATTGACACTCATGTATGTGATCTAGTTCGCCTTCCATGGGATCGGACCACACCCGCACAAGTTCGGCCACCTCCTTTTGGGGTTCTGCCACCTGGCATTGGGGTGCCATGTGTGGTTCGGTGATGTGTTGTGGGCCAGCCGTGCGTGCGTGTGCTTCATGCTGTGTGGTCTGTTGCAGGGGCTGGGTTCTCCTCTATGTGGCTTGTCTTCCCTGGTCCTGGTGGTGGGTTGCGTGGGATGTCCATGGGCTGTTGTAGGGCGTCGGTGTCGAAGGTGTGTTGGTCGTGTCCTGCATCACTGATGGGTTGTCTGGTCTGACCTGCTGGAGGGGTTGTTTGTCCCTCTGCAATGTGTAGGGGAGATGCATGTTGACATCGTGTTGACATTTCTGTTGGCGCATTGTTCTTGTAGACATGCAGACTGTGTGACAATGTACATTGTGACTGTTTGGGAGGTGCTGGCAATTTGAGGGGGGACAGTGGACTTTTGGACTACATGACTGTTGTGAGGTTGTACCCGTACATATGCATCTCACAGTTCCCTGCTCTGTCAGATGTGATTGGCCTGTTTCTGTGCATGGGCGGACCCAGTTGTGTCCCCTGTTCTGCAGTATCGGTGTTGCACTTTGTGCCACATTGTCATGGGATGTGCTGTGATTGCCAAGTGTGTGTGCTGCAGTGTGCCACGGGGATGGGGGACATGACCCTGGGTTGTTGTGGGTGTGCAGTGTGCTACACGTTGTTGTGCATGTGTGCCATTGTGCACATCTCCTCCCGTCCCCCCATGAACCTGTTGGTTACTCACCCTGTTGTTGTTGTGTCAAGTCCTCTCGTGCTGTGTCCGTCCTCCCGCCTCCTTGCACCGTCTCCACACTGATGGCTGGCCTCCATTTCCTCCAGCTCCTCCTGTGGCGCAGGACTCCCACCTCCTGTCGCCGTAGCTGCCTTCCTGTTGGCAGCATCTTAGGGCCTGGTTTGGGTATTCACGTCATGCCGGCGCCTCTTGGCCTCCTCCATTGGCCTCCTCGGCACTCCGGCTGCATTCAAGGTGGTCTGACTGTGGGTCAGTTGCTGGTAGTGCTCTGTCACATCTGTGACGCTGGTCTTGTTTTCCTACGGACTGCACCCCGTCTTCCTCTCCCTCTTGTCCTTGGCCTTCCCCGACCCCGTTGGTCCTTGCTGGTGGTCTGTGGGGCTTGTGGTCTGTGGGGCTTGTGGGGTTCGCGTTGGCCTCTGCGCTGGGTCAGGGTGCATCCATGTTGCTACGCACTTTGGATTGTTTCTGGTGTGTTGTTTTTGTTGCTTCTATGGTGCATTTTCCCACCAGGCGCGTGGGATTTACAGGCCTGCCGCTGGTTTTCGCTGCTTTTTGTATCGCGCTTGGCCTCATCGCAGCTTTTTTTGCGTTCGTGTTTTGCATTTTTGAGGCGTGGCGTTGATTTTAACGCGGACAGTTGTCGGGTTATCTGGGGACTATCGCATGATACCGCCGTGTTGTGAATACTTGGTTAACACGGAGTAAATTTCCCGCTATGGACTGCGATGTTGAAGGTTGCGTTAAGTAACTTTTGCGATGGTTATCGCACGTTCTTGTGAATATCCCCCTCTATGTAGAAGAGGTCTGAGTAAATAGAATATGTAGTGGAATGCTATAGACAGAAAGAAAAAGTAAGGACGGAATGGCAATAAAAAATGTGACTAATTATGGCAAGCAAGTAAACATGCAAAGTCCTACTCACACGAACCAGTTCACATTACACATTCTTTTTTAAGCACTGGGAGATTAAATGATTTGTCCAGAATCATAAGATGTTGAGCAGAGGGCAAGAATCGAAGCTGGTTCCGAAGTGAAAAACAAAAAGTCCAGTCGTTCAGCCTCATCCCCTCCCCTATCTCTGTCAGGACTATTCACAGGTCTTGCATCTCCACAGCATGTAGAAATATTTGCATGTAAACCTGTCCCACTCCACCCCCTACCCCAGAATGTTTGGCTGATGACACTTTCTTGACAAAATTCTTTTGGCAATCATTACGATATGTGACGTCACACACACATGACCTGACTCTATTGATAATTGTTGCGATTCAGTTTCTGTGTTTTAATATTTGTGTCGGAGTTACTTCTCAATTTATACTTCTTCGTAGTTCCCTTCTCTGCATCTTTAACACACCTCTGTTTCCAGTTTTCAAATTACATTACTTTTGTTTCTCAAATGCCTGTCTCACTTTGTGTACACTCCCAAAACCTTGGCCTCCGTCACAATATCCAGTAAAGTTAAATAATAAATAATTCTGTCTCTATTCTCACTTGAAATTCGTGCCCTGCAGTCCCTGTAGTTTTGAAGACCCTTTCCCTTGTATCCTGACATTACCTAGTTGCCTTTATTTGCTTCCTCTCCCTCCCTTTTCGAGGCAAGCAAACTTTTCGACATTACCTGAGAAACTTCGGCTAACTTTAAATCACAGAGTGGAACTAAAACACTAGAGTCTAATAGGTTTCTAGGACAATCTAGGGGCATATTGTCAAGGGGCCGCGATAAGATTATCGCCGCTTTAGCGTCCGTTTTCGGGCGAAAAGCGGCGATAATATTATCGCTTTATTGACAAGGACACGCTAGCGCGTGTTTCCTTGCCTTAGCGCCCGTTGTCAGCACGCCTCGCATCGCATCGCTAATGAGATGCAAGGGGGGCAGGCCTGACAAAACCCCATGTGAAAATATCGCTAACCCAGCTTCGCGATATTATCGAGGGGTAGCGATATTTGAAATCGCGTTAACTATGCCTTAACGCTGGAATTTAACATCTGTTAAATTCCAGACTAAGGCATACCTAACATGGGGAGTGGATTGTGTGGCTAAGACCACAGGCACTATCATCAAGGATATCGCTATTTTCCATGGAACATCGCTGGAAAACCAGCGATGTTCCATGGAAAACACCGTTATCACTGGAATAATTATCGCCATTGCGCTAAGCGTTGTTAATACAGCGCTAGCATGGCGATAATTACCAGCGATAGCCGGCGATAACAATTCTCACGCTAAGCGCGGCCAGCGATAATTTTCGCTGCCGCTTGATAATATGCCCCTAAGTGTTTTTCAAGTCACTGACTTTATGTTAGTCAATGGCATTCCACAACCATTTTAGCAAATATTAAAATCAGCTGACAATTATAAACGAAGGGACTATAGATAATAAACTATGGGACGCATTCTGTCTTATAAGAAAAATAACAAATATGGGAAGTGAAATGTATTAGAAAGCACCACACCGCCTTCATTTGAGTCTTTTTTTTCCCTTTGAGGTTGCCTGTTTAGAAGAAAATGATCAGTGATAAATGTGCTCGTTGTCGGTTGCTTTCAGGAATGCTGATTCGCTTTCTCCCTCACTGCCCCAGGCATTTTCGTTATTTGCATGCTATATTTCGCATCTTGTCTGAGATCCTCTCTAAATTTGCCTTTAACTTCGATAGCTCCTTTGCATCCATGGAATAGTAACGTGCTGACATTGGCTGAGTGCAAGAAATGGTTTGTTTCCAGCACTCCTATCTGATTGAAAAAGTTGAGAGTAGGACATAGGAATAGGCTGACGGGAGTGAACATTTCTATTGGATTCATTAAGGAGCTTGCAATAGCAAATCTGTATTTAGGGTCAGGTCAGCGTGCAGTTTGGCATATCTGCACAAAACCTTCTGAATTTACTTTTTTCAAATTTTGGGTTACTTTTGACAAATCAAGATTCATGTAGAACTGTCGAAGGTAGGGGGAGGCGGCAATAAGTGGGGAGTCAAAACACAGCATTTTCCATTTCAACTCCCATAGGGAACTTTGCTCTGCTGCAGGAAAATGTCTCTGAAAGAAATTATATCAAAGTTGGCATCAAACTAGAACTTTACTCAGAGAAGTGACTTTGCTTGGGTTGGTGTAAATCTGGTGAGCAATTTGTGAAACTAATGTTGCAAAAATATGTTGGGTGGACTTTGAAGGGCCAAATTATGTAGACACTTGGGGGCAGAATTATCAAACTTCAATGCAGCGCAGCAAGCCACCTATTTAACACAATACAGAGCATTTCTGTTGTCGTGTAGTTTCCCCTAATCAGTAGAAACTGCACTTTTGTGGATGTCATAAACTTAGGATGGTGCCAGACTGGTTCCATGCGCCCATGCAGGGTATGTCGTCCTTTGGTCCAGCTAGCTCACAGTGCCACCGTTAGCCCCCCTAACCTAGACCGGGAGCAAACAGTTCTGGCAACTACTGAACATGAGAACCCTGTTCCCTCAGGAACCGTGGTGACAGATCTAGAACCTTTCACTCAGACACTCATGCTCTCCTTCGCTCGGAGAATTATACAAAGAATACACAAAGGGATGTTTTTCAATATTTATTGAACCAAAATGATTCTTGTATAGAAAATATGTGCTGCAATGATCAATAGACAGAAGCAGACAAAAGTTATTATAAGTGTCAATACAGTGAATAAAATGAAGAGATCCACCTTCTTGTTGAGACAACTTGTATATGCATTCATATACAGTATAACAGTCTAGCATACTCCTACAATGCAAACCCTAACCTACGTGTCTAAGGAGTAAATGTATGGTCTGCCAAGAAACCCCCTTCTGGATCATCTAACCCCTTTACCTGGTGGGTAGGAGTGTAGGACCTTGTCTTGGTCATGAACTGGACACCCCTCACGGAGATGTCAGTCAGCTGGTGGGTGAAAGCTTCAGCATGCAGGGACCCCTCGAAGTCAGCAGAAGTGTCTCATCTGATCATACTTGACAAAACAAAAGGTTATATATAGAAAAAGGCATCCTTGCCTTGGGCCGAGATTGTGATCAGGCTGCCATTGGTTGTATTTCACAGATAGCTGTGTCGCCATATGGATGTAATAACAAACACATTTGTGTAACTGATGTGAGGGCCTTGTACGCAATGCCAAGGCAGTGTGATACTGTTCTCACAAAGTTCTCCATGTTAGCAAGGTCAATGATTCTAAGAAACGAACCCAAGTGTCACGATTGCAAATGTGTGTCAAAAGTCGATGTGACAAAGTGAAGGCAGCTTTAGGAAAGAACCTTGTACATGAAAAAAATGGCACTATTTCCTACCAGGCCAAACTCGGGCACATGACACAGTCCTTTCCTTGTGCTAGTGACTTTTTGGCTGCCAAGTGCGAATGCAGGCACCCTTGCGCCATGGTGCAAGGGTGCCTGCATTGTAGGCAGGATTGTTTTATGCAGGAATGGGTACCTTCCTGCACAAAAACAATCCTCATAGGCATTTCCTCTTCTTGGGGGTCGATTCCGATCTCGGCCGGTAGTGCTCCGAATCGGATTCGGCTTTACCGGATCCGATTCGGAGCCCTGTTTCCCGACCGAACCGTACGCGGGTCCGGCCGAGCGAGTACGATGCGAAATCGCCGACCGACTCGTCCGGGCGTCCCGACCGCTCCGACCGACTTCGCTCCCGGCTCGAACCGCTCCGACCGACTCGCTCGGACTCGACTCGCACCGCGCAATGGAGACGTTTCCCGGCCGGGTAAGTACGATGCGTGCCGCGAGCAGTCCGACCGAGCCGCGCACTCCGGCTCGAAAGAGCTGTCGGAGCCGTACTTTGGGGGTCCGTGTCGGACCCCCCAGTACGCGTTGCCACGCGAGTCGCACACAGGGGGACCCATGGGTCCCCCTACCTGTGCGTGTACGGCGCGAATCGCTTCGCCGCGTACCCGCTGTAGGGGCGCCCTTGTCCGACTCTCGCACCCATGGAGTCAATGGGAGCCCGCGTACGCGTTGTACGACCGGCTCCCATTGACTTCAATGGGAGTCCAACCGACTCGAGTCCGATAACATACGGCCGCATCGTACTCGTTCGGTCGGACTGCACGGGTCCGATTCGGTCGGAAATCTCTCCGGGTCCGGCTCGGTCGGAGAAATTTCCGGCCCGAATCGGAATCGACCCCTAAGTGTGCTGCAGAATGCAGCACACTTAGAAAGAGGAAACAACGAGGATAAATAAAGATATTGCTCCTCTTTGCGCCTCCCCAGGGGAGGCGTAGCATTTTGACGCATTCCTAGGTTAACCAGTGTTGATAAATCTGGGAATGCGCCAAAATTCATGGGCGGATGCGTGGGAACACCCACACTCCACCCATGGACCGTCTCCTTGGTGCAGAGTAACTCAATTTAGCGATTTGCGCTGCGTTTTTCCAGATTTATGAAACTGAGGAAGGTGGCCTTGCGTGGCTTGATAACTTTTACTCTTGTGTTGCGTTGCCCTTGCACCACCCCTTACATAGCGCAAGGGCAACACAACACATTGATAAATAAGCCCCTTGGTTTGCAGACTGTTCACAGGCCCAAAATAAAAAAATAAAGGAACCCCATTACATGATAGAGCTTATTTCTGGTCATCCATTTTTGTGTTTGTGAAATCAAAACTGTGCCTGCAGACCTAAAGGCTTTGATTGGCTATTTGCAACACAATAATTTCTGTAATGGCTGCCATTAATGGGCACTTAGCACAGTCCCCATGTTCTGATAACACCATGGCCTTAAGACTAGGTGGGGGACACCCAAATGTCACCCCTCAGCTTATCAAATAAAAATAAATTTGGTTTGTAAACCTGGCTCACAGTTCATGAACACTGACAGGCCTAGACATCTGCAAACTCAGCCTAAAGTTTGAAAATGCAGAGCTGGTTCTTGGATCAATGAACCCAAGAAATGATGATGGGGTCCTGCCGAGAATTCATGAACTCTGGGCAGAGTCCATGGGCAGCCAACCCCATTTATGGGTTTCATGGCCGTTGTATAAGTTATGAGCGCCTGTATCTACGTATGTATGTATATAAAAGTTCTATAGCACAAAGAGCTGACAACAATAACTACTAACAATGCTCCTATCAATAATTGAAAAATGTAAGTTTTTTTTGTTTTTAACTCGTATTCATAACTCTAATTGAACTCTGTTTTTTAGGTGAGTTTCTGTGGATGTTGTAAACATATGTCAAAGTGTTATAATCAATTCTAAGCATAATTGACTTTAACCTTTGGCTTTTACAGGAATTTATTTCTATCATATACCACGTCCAGGAGTTCCATGCTACTGCTCTCCATGATCCAATGCGCTGCTGCCCATGCAGGCCTTACCCTGTGTGGTCAGCTTGATGCCCTTGCCCCCCTCCTCCCTACCCTCTGTTGTCTAAGTCCGTCCCTGCCAGCTTCCTCCTGCCTTGTGTGGTATTTTGTGCTGCTCACTTACCCTCCATGCTTAGTTTGATTATTTTACCCACCTCCTCCCTGTCCTTTGTTGTCTGAGTCCATGCCGATGCCCCCTCGTTCTTAACTTGCATGGTCTGTTGTGCTGTCACTGCCCCTCCTGGTAGCCCTCTATGATTAGCTTTTTGCCCCTGCTTCTCTTCCTCTTGCCATGCCCTCCTTTGTCTGAGTCCAGGCCCTTCTCCCCCTCACTTCAACCTTGCATGGTCTCTCATGCTTCCAGGGTCCCTCCCATTTACCCTTCATAGTTAGCTTTTGTCCCTGCCTTCCTCCCCCTTCCCTCTGTTATCATTGAGCTGTCACTGCCCCTCCTGCCTCCTCTGTGTGGTCCATTGTGCTGCCACTGCCCCATCCACCTGCCCATCATGGTCAACTTTCTACCCAATTCTTGCCCCCTTCCGCCTCCCCCACCTTCCATCGTCCAAGTCCAAG
The DNA here is from genome assembly GCA_963921515.1 of Calotriton arnoldi. Lineage (NCBI taxonomy): Eukaryota > Metazoa > Chordata > Amphibia > Caudata > Salamandridae > Calotriton > Calotriton arnoldi. Next base: position 197,382 of record CAWUFW010018560.1, read on the forward strand.
CCTCTATCCCCTCCCTCCTGCCCTCCATAGTCCATTGTGCCACCTCTGCCCATGTTGCCTGACCTGCAAGGTCTGTTGCGCTACCATTTACTCTCCTGCCCATCCTGCATGGTCAGCTTGCTGTCCCCCTTCCCCTGTTGCTTGATTCCAGCCACTACCACTCCCTTCTGCCCTCTATCATCTTTTCTGCATGTCCCAGTCCCCTTCCTCTTGCCCCTAATGGTCCGTTGTGCTGCTACTAACTATCCCATCTGCCATATGTGGTCCGCTGTGCTGCCACTTCCCCTCCCACCTGTCCTGCATAGTCGACCTACTGCCCCTGCCCCTGACCGACCGCTACCTTCCCTCCATTGTCTGTATGTGGGCTCTGTGTGTGGGCCCTTATCCCCTCCCTCCTTCCCTCCGTAGTGTGTTGTGCTTCCAATGTCCCTCCTGTCTGCCATGCACGATAAGCCTGCTGCTCCTGCCCCTGCCACCTGCAGACCATTGTCTATGTACCTGCCCACTCCCTTCCTCCTGCCCTCCATGGTCCATTGAAAGGCCACTGCCTCTCCTGCCTGTCCTTCATGGTCTGTTGGGCTGCCACTTCCCTTCCTGCCTGACCTGTGTGGTTAAATTGCAGCCCCTACCCGCTGCCCTCCGTTGCCTGTGTACATGCTGCTGCCCCCTCCCGTCTGCTCTTCATAGTCATTTGAGCTGCTACTTCCCCTCCTGCCTGCCCTACATGGTCTGTTATGCTACCACTGCCCCTTCTGCCTGCCCTGAGGCCAGGTTGCTGCACCTATCCAGTCCCCACTGCCCTCTGTTGTCTGAGTCCATGCCCCTACCCCCCCATCTGGCACTCAATTGTCCATTGTGCTGCCACTCCCCCTTCCGCTTGCCCTGCATCACCTCTTGTGTTGCCATGGCCCCTCCTGCCTGCCCTGCATAGTTAGCTTGTTGCCCTTACCCTCCATTGTTTGAGTCCATGCTCTATCCCTCCCTCTTGCCCTCCATTGTCTGTGTGCATGCCCCTGCCCCCTCACTGACCCGCCCACCTGCCCTGCCTGATCACCTTGCTGCACCCTGCCTCCTTTCCCCTGTCCTCCATTTTCTGTGTGTGTGCCCCTGCCCCCTTGCCCTACATGGACCACCTGGCCTCCATTGTCAGCTTGCTGTCACTGACACCTCCATGGTGCCCATCATTGTCTGAGTCTGTGCTCCTACACCATCCCTCCTGCCCTCTATGGTTCGTTGTGCTGCCACAGCCTCTCTCACCTGTCCTGCATGATTGGCTTGCTGCTCTTTCCCTCTGCCCTACATGGTTTGTTGTTATGTCACTGCTCCTAATGCCTGCCCTGCAGGGTCCATTGTACTGCCACTGCATCTCCTGCCTGCCTGCCTGGCATGGCCAGCTTGCTGAATCTGCCTAGCTTCCTCACCCCTGACCTCTGCTGTCTGAGTCCATGTCCCTTCCCCCTCTGTCCCCAAGTGCATACATGCCAATGGACCCGATTCAGGGGTCGATTCCGATCTCGGCCGGAAGCGCACCTAACACTATTCGTCTGGAAAAAAAGCAAGCCGAACGCGTGTTTCCCGACCGATTCGAACAGTCGTCCGAACGAGCAAGTACGATGCGCATAACTGCTCAGATCCCGACCCAGCCGTACGTACCCATTCCAGCTCCTGTTCCCCGCCCGAGCCGGATCCGTAAATGCCGAATCGAGTTGCACGGAAGCAAATATACAGCACCTTCCGGCCGGACTAGTACGATGCGCCTTCCGTACGCGCCGAACCCGTCGCTACGTCCGGCACATCAGAGCATCCGGGAGAGCTGCACATAAGCTCCGATTCGCGCCACAAGACGATCCACGGCTACGAGACGAACAAGCCAGCGATGAGTACGAGTCGAAGCCACGAGAAACCCGAACAAGACGACCCAACCATGAATACCATCGCGCAGGTCCTACCAATAATCTACATCTATTACCGGAACCGGTACGGACGCGTACGGCGCAGACGGTAAGTCAAACACCCACAACACAAATAAATGACATGTACCCGACATATGTCACACACACATAGTGATGCAGAAATGACGTACACTTGCAACAGCAGAACCATAGGGGCGGGATGGCTATCACCAATGCCATACACACCCATAGGGGCCTGATGGCTACAACTACCACCACCCCTACTCAGGGGGGCCTGGATGCCTACCACTACCACCACCCCTACTCATGGGGGCCTGGATGCCTACCACTACCACCACCCCTACTCAGGGGGGCCTGGATGCCTACCACTAACACCACCTCTACTCAGGGGGGCCTGGATGCCTGTCACTACTACCATCCCCACTCATAGGGGGATGGATGCCTACCACTAACACCACCCCTACTCAGGGATGCCTACCACTAACACCACCCCTACTCAGGGGGGCCTGTATGCCTACCACTACCACCACCCCTACTCATGTGGGCCTGGATGCCTGTCACCACTACCATCCCCACTCATAGGGGGATGGATGCCTACCACTAACACCACCCCTACTCATGGGGGCCTGGATGCCTGTCACTACTACCATCCCCACTCATAGGGGGATGGATGCCTACCACTACCACCACCCCTACTCATGGGGGCCTGGATGCCTGTCACTACTACCATCCCCACTCATAGGGGGATGGATGCCTACCACTACCACCACCCCTACTCATGGGGGCCTGGATGCCTGTCACTACTACCATCCCCACTCACAGGGGGATGGATGCCTACCACTAACACCACCCCTACTCAGGGGGGCCTTGATGCCTACCACTACCACCACCCCTACTCATGTGTGCCTGGATGCCTGTCACTACTACCATCCCCACTCATAGGGGGATGGATGCCTGTCACTACTACCATCCCCACTCATAGGGGGATGGATGCCTACCACTAACACCACCCCTACTCAGGGGAGCCTGGATGCCTACCACTACCACCACCCCTACTCAGGGGGGCCTGGATGCCTACCACTACCACCACCCCTACTCAAGTGGTCCTGGATGCCTGTCACTACTACCATCCCCACTCATAGGGGGATGGATGCCTACCACTAACACCACCCCTACTCAGGGGGGCCTGGATGCCTACCACTACCACCACCCCTACTCAGGGGGGCCTGGATGCCTGTCACTACTACCATCCCCACTCATAGCGGGATGGATGCCTACCACTAACACCACCCCTACTCAGGGGGGCCTGGGTGCCTACCACCACCACCACCCCTACTCAGGGGGGCCTGGATGCCTGTCACTACTACCATCCCCACTCATAGGGGGATGGATGCCTACCACTACCACCACCCCTACTCAGGGGGGCCTGGATGCCTACCACTACCACCACCCCTGCTCATGTGGGCCTGGATGCCTGTCACTACTACCAACCCCACTCATAGGGGGATGGATGCCTACCACTAACACCACCCCTACTCAGGGGGGCCTGGATGCCTACCACTACTACCACCCCTACTCATGTGGGCCTGGATGCCTACCACTACTACCATCCCCACTCATAGGACGGGTAATGCATGACACAACCAGCATACTCCAACATAAGGAATGTCAGAAAAAGACATCACCACAACATCATGACAAGCGTGTGTAGTCTGTGTCAAATGCCTACAACACTGAACATGACATTGAACATACAATGTGACCCCCTATCACATGTGTCACACATAAATGTGTGGCCTCCACAATGCAAGCAGACCATGACCACTGTGGCAATGGGGTCTAAACCACCATCATCACAGTGACCAAAATGTAAGTGTGGTGTCCATAGCTGAAGCCCAATTGAACATTGTGGCAATGGGGTCTAAACCACCATCATCACAGTGACCAAAAGGTAAGTGTGGGGTCCATAGCTGAAGCACATTTTGGACATTGTGGCAATGGGGTCTAAACGCCCATCATCACAGTGACCAAAAGGTAAGTGTGGGGTCCATAGCTGAAGCACATTTTGAACATTGTGGCAATGGGGTCTAAACCCCCATCATCACAGTGACCAAAATGTAAGTGTGGGGTCCATAGCTGAAGCCCAATTGAACATTGTGGCAATGGGGTCTAAACCCCCATCATCACAGTGACCAAAAGGTAATTGTGGGGTCCATAGTTGAAGCACATTTTGAACATTGTGGCAATGGGGTCTAAACCCCCATCATCACAGTGACCAAAATGTAAGTGTGGGATCCATAGCTGAAGCCCAATTGAACATTGTGGCAATGGGGTCTAAACCCCCATCATCACAGTGACCAAAAGGTAAGTGTGGGGTCCATAGCTGAAGCACATTTTGAACATTGTGGCAATGGGGTCTAAACCCCCATCATCACAGTGACCAAAATGTAAGTGTGGGGTCCATAGCTGAAGCCCAATTGAACATTGTGGCAATGGGGTCTAAACCCCCATCATCACAGTGACCAAAAGGTAAGTGTGGGGTCCATAGTTGAAGCACATTTTGAACATTGTGGCAATGGGGTCTAAACCCCCATCATCACAGTGACCAAAATGTAAGTGTGGGATCCATAGCTGAAGCCCAATTGAACATTGTGGCAATGGGGTCTAAACCCCCATCATCACAGTGACCAAAAGGTAAGTGTGGGGTCCATAGTTGAAGCCCAATTGAACATTGTGGCAATGGGGTCTAAACCCCCATCATCACAGTGACCAAAAGGTAAGTGTGGGGTCCATAGTTGAAGCACATTTTGAACATTGTGGCAATGGGGTCTAAACCCCCATCATCACAGTGACCAAAATGTAAGTGTGGGATCCATAGCTGAAGCACATTTTGAACATTGTGGCAATGGGGTCTAAACCCCCATCATCACAGTGACCAAAAGGTAAGTGTTGTCATGGAAAAAGCTGCAACTGCCAAACAGCATGGATGATTCCTGGTCACACAACAACAAACACATCAGTGGCAAAGTAGTGCTTGTGTCCCATAGCAACATAGATTGGGTGAGGCAAACAGTGCAGTGCAAATAAGACATACCTTTGGCCATGTGCAGACAAACATCACCCATGGGGGCTGACATTGTCAATATTTATCAATTACACAATGACAGAAGTGATCATCATAATGCAGACCCACATATCTGCACCAATGGACACACAAATGTAGATATCCTGCGGAGACTGTAGATGTGAGGTGAACAAATACCATACCATGGCAGCAATGGGACATACAAACCATGATTATTGTGCTGACTGATGACCTAGGAGTCCCAGGGACAGCAGGGGAAATCCACCAAACAACATACAGCCAATGGCACACTAAAGATATGCCAATGCAGTGGTGCAGATGCACAAACAGGCAGCCTCACACTGCATATCAAACACAACAGGTGTTGGGGGGGTGTGCCAGTGTCCCCAGGCAACCACACAACACATGAGGAGGCCTGAATCCCAATTACACAGATGTGTATACAGTGCCACACAAAAGTAACTCATGGATCGGATTCCCCTATGTGGGCAATCAGGCATTGTTAGATGAGAGGGAGCCCAAATTACACATGTCACACAAGCTTGTAGGAACAGCAACTGACACAGCAAGAGACAGACCCACCACAGCACTACTCCCAGGGACCCCACATTGTGGTGACACTAGCCTGCATGATAATCCCACTGTGATGACAAAGGTAGATGTCGTTCACACTGTGAACCACAGCCATGTGTCCTGAGCAACTAACTACCATCACACCTACACAAGCACAAATCAATCAGCACGGCCTGTCAGCCAAGGCCAATATGGAGGTAGAAGTCTAGCCGTGCAACAACTCACATTTGCACACACTCAACACCACACACCTTGATCTCCACCAATGTGCAGCTGTGAAGCTCACATGGACTGGTGACATTGCACATGCACCCATGACAATCCCAGGGGGGGTGGTGGGAACTAAGGTGCGAAACCCATCACACATGGCCAGTCATCAAGACTCGTGAATGTCTGACACACTGCACAGTACGCCGTACATGGGCATGACGTGAAATCCACCCCAATCAATGGGATCCCGGCCACAGTCACACACCAATGAAGAAGCCAAGGTTACCCACAAAGAACACACATAGACAACTTCCAACATTGCAGCTCTGACCCTGAGGAGTGGCAGCAGTCACACACACAACGTGTCACAATCACTGAAAGCTACCACAAACTGTAAATTACATGACTTGTGTAACCAACAAGTGCCAAGGGGAATCCTGACTGTGTCCCATCTGCGTTTGCCCACATCCCCAACCCTGACAACAAAGACAACTAGGGATGACAACCTCATGAACATTAGTTTGCCATGCACCCACATCCCGGAAAAACCAGGTCCAAGATGCTGGATGAACACAGGACAACTCAGCAAGCATCACAAACAGGAACATCCCTAGGGACACAGCCTGTGTAGGAAAAGGGAAGGGAACACACACAGACATGCTCACACAACACACAACACGGGCCCAGGCAATGTCACAGGATTACACACTGCCATGAGGGCACTCCACTCCTGTGGAAGGTCCGCTGTGCCAAACCTTGTCTGTGCACGACTCAAACATGTCAGCAGAACACTCGGTCAGTGAGTCAACAACTACAACATACTGAAGGCTCTGCTCACATCAGCCTGGGTACGCGAGTGTCACGTCAGTCATCTGCATACACCCTAAACACTTGTCAAGCAAGTTGCACTGTATACACAGATGAGTCCTTCAACATTGATGTGCTAAACTGCATGTCCAGTGGAGATGGGCACACAGTCAGGGAAATAGAAACATTGAACAGTGGTAAGCCCACCAGATGTGCATCAGTGTAAGCCAAAGATGTTAATTTACAAATGCAAAACGTACATCCCTGTGTCAAATGCTGAACATTACACCCTCAGACTGCAGCAAAGGATGCTATAGATCCAGACTACATTAGGACACATATCCCATGGACCACATGGAGTCCATCACAGCAACACTTCATTTTCCTAATCTGAACACTATTACAACTGCAAATGCATGATGATACTCATCTACATCATGTACATCCAAAGAAAAACCACAAGTAAACAAAAAGAGGCTTTATTCAGCAAATGTTAAACTAAAATTTGAAGTCCAAAAGAAACTAAGGCCAATGGCCAGTCCAAATACACAGTCCCAACAGGGTGATACGTGACAACTTGTCACCCATTGCTTGCCTGCACTGGTACGGACAGCGGACATCCCCCTCGGAGGGGCATACAAGGGGCAGGCCAGGCACCGCAGGGACAGGATCAGGGGATGCCAGAAGGAGGCAGTGAAGGGGTGGTGGGTGCAGGAGTGTCACCGGCAACTGCAGTCGAGGTGTCTGACTCAGTGGGGGCCGGCACCACTGTAGGGCACAACTCAGATGGTTTGGGTGCTGCAACCACTGCAGTGGGCCGGTCAGATGGAGTGGACTGGGTCCCCACTGCAGTGCCCGAGTCAGACGGGTGGTTGTGGACTCCACTGCAGTGCATAACTCCAAGGGAGTGGAAGGGGGGGCAGATGAGGTGGGCAGGACAGAGGGGGGGACCCTGTCTCCACACCAGTGGCACAAACAGGCAGAGCGTCTGGTTTGGGGGTGGAAGAGCAAGTGGTAGGGGGGGAGGGCCTAAGCAGTTTGGGGATGCGGTATCAGTGTGTGGGGGAACCTGGGGCAGGGTGTGGCGGTGGAACCTGTGGAGTGGTGGCCTGGGGGATGGAGCAGAGAGACTGTGTGGTGGAGCTGCGTGGTGGTGGTGGTGGGGTCTTGCCCTTCCTGGTCCAGGGGGACTTTCGAATGGGGTCCTCTGTCTGCCTGTGCCTGGGGGAGGGTGTCCAGGTGTGAGGGGCACTCCCCTCTGTGTGTGGTGGTCGCCTCTTCCGCCTGGACTTCGTGTCAGATGTATCTGTGGGGAAGAGGCCAAGCTCACAGAGGAAGAGCTTCTGGGAGGGGGGGGTTGCAGGTGAGGCAAGGGAAGGGCTTTTGGAGGGAGAGGTATCTGAGGACTGCGCAGTGCTCATGGATGCATGTGTGTGTGTCTGGGCCCCATCCCCTGTGAGTGAGGTATCAGTCCCCTGACTGTGCGTGTGTGTGTGTGCGTCTGGATTTTGGCTTGTGTGTCTGTGTGCTGCTTGTGTCTGTGCTGGTGTGTGCCGGTGTCGGTGTGTGTGTGCTTGGGACAGGTAGGGTGCTGGGGATTGTGGATGGGGCAGAGGTAGGAGGGGTGAGAGACTGTTGCAGGAGGGACACTGCTGCCATCAGTGAGGAGGCCATGCACTGATTGGTCCGATGTAGGGCAGACATGCCAGATGACATGCCCTCCATGAATGACACCAGTTGTGTCAAAAGACCCGTGTGTGCATGGAGGACACTAAGCATTGATGTCTGCCCTACATGGATCTGCTTAAGTAAGTCCACAGACTCCACACTCAGGGCAGCAGGGGGGACAGAGTCAGGGGGTGCGGTGCCTGGCATGAAGGAGACACGCTCCCCTACACTGGAGCCTCCACGGACATGTGGGATGGGAGCAGATGGGAGGGAGGAGATGGTGGTGGTGGCGGGACAGACTTGCTTGACATTGCCTCTGGTCTGCTGACACCCGCCTCCACAAGGGAGTCCTCACTGGAAGTGCTGTTTTCCCCAGCCGAGGTGGTCGTAGCTGAGGTTTCCTCAGTGTGGCTCCCCTCACCCTCCGTGCCACTGGGTCCCTCGCTCTCCCCTGCAGTGGACCCAGTCTGGCTCTGCCGCTCCTCTTGGTCCATGGAGCTGTCTCCTCCTGTGGCCGTGGATGTATCTGCAAACAATCATGATAAACAGAGCAACATTAGTCACCTGTACTGACCACACACACCACAGTAAGTACAGCACATCACAGAGCAAGCCCTGCCATCATTTGCTAGACATTGCAATTAGTGCTGACACTGATTTGAAGAAGCCCATTGTCTGCCTGACAGTCAGTCATGCAACACATATCCTACCTGTCCATGCACCCATCTGTCTGCTGCCTGTTGTATGCGACTAATCATATGTGCACACATGCACCACATACACAGTTGTTGGACATCCAACAGATTATATGGAAATGTGTCACTCCAAACACATGCCATCTCCTGCCACTGACTCAGTACATGTGTCAGGAAAAGTGATGGGCAAAGTCTCTGTTGCTATGCGGGTTTTGCTTCCATCACCAGACACAATGATGTCCTCATGTCCTGATAGACAATGCAACAATGGTGTGCATGCAGGACATATCACACTACTGCTGGATCACCCTTTGCGATTGGAATGTCATGGCACAGGCCTGTCTGGCAAGTCAGTCATAACTGTCTCCTGTCACAGGGGCAGTGCATACACACAACACCAGTCTGCACTGTGGCACAATCAGGGGAGCTTTTGAAATGTAAGCCCTGTAGCTGACAGGTGCACATGTGCACCCCTGGCCACCCACATCATGAGGACTGAGATGATCCCACGTCAATCAAATGAGACATTTGAGTGACTGCAAACACAAATCCTTACACATGAGCACTTCACCGTCTGATGAGAATGAACCAAAGCTGCCTGCACCTCAATGTTTCATACAACATTGTGCACAGTCAAGGGATCAGAGACCTTTGCATTGACCTATGTGCAGATCCCATAGTCACAACTCAGATGGCTGGCCACCCCAAATTGTTAAACACTCCAGGAGTCCAAATAGCAAGGCCACACCACGGTGACACAGAGGCATACACCTGAGTGCACTCTTCACAATGCCCAATATGTATGCTGACACACGGGAGTGGGAGAACAGAGTGCCTTCGATGTACGGAGTAGGCATTACAGTCCTGGTCCATGTGCAACATGGTATTACCCTGAACACTAGGCAGGGGGCTATGCATGTGTCACACACATGATGTACATACTTCTGAGGCTCCTACCTTGGTCTCTGCAGCAGCATGGGTGTGTGGCACATACCCCAGACATGTGGTGAGTCAGAGCAGCAATTGGAACACATATTAAAGCCATACCCAGAGTACATGTCAGATCACAGCAAATGTGAGCAATTGTACCACCCATGCAGCCCACCACATAGTTCCTGTAACTGATGCTGTCCCCAACTTGAACCGCAGGTAACTGCAAGTACACAGTACCCAAGTGACCTAAGTCACAGACTGTAAGGGCCACACCTGTGTATCAGATGAGGAGGGGGCATGACACAAGTGAGGGACATGAGTCCAGGACAACATGACAGTTGTACTGTGGAAGTGGAACCAGGCTAAAGGAGTGCATAGAGCATGTCAGTCATAGTACACAGTTGAGGCTAGCACTTACCCCCTCCTTGCTGCTGTCTGGCCTTCAGCTGCCAATCCAGGTCAGGGAAGACCACCGCCAGGATCCGAGCATGTGGGGGGTCAGGGTACGGTGTCCGCCCCTCCTGCGAGGAGGCGACAGCTTCAGCTGGACCCTTGCGATCCTCCGGGTCCAGCCCCGAAGGTCCTGCCACCTCTTCTGGCAGTTGCGGATCCTGCGCCTGTAGACCCCCACAGATCGTACTGCCCGGACGATGGTCAGCCAGATCTCCTGCTTCTGGTGGGCATCAACCTGTGAGGATGACAAAGTGAAAAGGCCATTACTACACATGCAACATTTCCGTGCATCACACAGTTGGATATACATGTCTCAATCACAGGGGCATATGATCTACACAGGTAGTGCAACTATGGCTATGAACAGTTTGCCAGCAGTTACTAAATGGTATCATTGCCTGGGAAGTCAAACCTTGTTGGAATGCACTGTTACTGCACTATACCTGTTCAGTGCATGTGACTACACACTTTGGGGGGGTGACAACTACTCAGTGAGGATGCTAGCCACTGGTGTACACACTGTACGTCTTGCTAGTCAGACAACATGCACAATTAGTAAGGCAGTGGACAGCACACTCACCTGCTCCCCTGGTTTCCCATACAGCTTGCTGTACTGTGGAAGGAGGCTGTCCAGCAGGGCCTGGTTCTCCTCAGTGCTGAAGGATGGGGCTCTATCCACAGTACGTGCCATTGCAGTAGCCAGAGGATGCAGAGACAGCAGCAGTGGTGGTGGCAGATGTCGTCCTGGAGCATGTAGTGCAGGCAAGTGAGCTTTCTGGGGAACAGCCAGCATTATATGTGTGCTGCAGAGGCAGATACTGTCCCATGTGTCCAAAGTGATAGGTCCAAGTCGTTTGCATCTTCTGAATCTGGCCAATCCATGGAATTGCACTACTGATACACACCCACAGCATCCTTCAAAACTTCAACTTCATGACACCCATGAATTTGCAACATTGTTGTGGGTGGCCAACTGAATTCACTGCATCCGACTCGTTAAAGCTTCGAAAACGCGTCCGTTACCATGTCAGGCCATAGCCAATGCGTGCGCACCGATCGGACCATTGCTGTACGACGCGTATTTCGAAAAACAGCACGCATCCGTTCACATCATATGCAATGGCCAATGCGTGCGCACCGATCGGTCCATTGCTGTACGACGCGTATTTCGAAAAACAACACGCATCCGTCCACATCATATGCAATGGGCAATGCGTGCGCACCGATCGGTCCATTGCTGTACAACGCATATTTCGGATGACAACACGCATCCGTCCACATCATATGCAATGGCCAATGCGTGCACACCGGTCGGTCCATTGCTGTACAACGCATATTTCGGATGACAACACGCATCCGTCCACATCATATGCAATGGCCAATGCGTGCGCACCGATCGGTCCATTGCTGTACAACGCGTATTTCGGATGACAACACGCATCCGTCCACATCATATGCAATGGCCAATGCGTGCGCACCGATCGGTCCATTGCTGTACAACGCGTATTTCGGATGACAACACGCATCCGTCCACATCATATGCAGTGGCCAATGCGTGCGCACCGATCGGTCCATTGCTGTACAACGCGTATTTTGGATGACAACACGCATCCGTCCACATCATATGTGTAGGAAGGTGGAATCTGACTATATGGTTGCCCCCACTTTTTTTATGGTGTTTTGCTGGTTTATGACTTAGTTGGACTGGGATCCTGCTATTCAGGGCCCCAGTCTATCTGCTTTCTCTGTAAAATGGTTTCCATGTGCCTTAGGCACATCTCTGATTGGAATCTGGAGTGCCCTTATAAGTCCCTAGTATATGGTATACTATGTACCCAGGGCATAGGTACCTCAGAGGCCTGCCAGGGGCTGCAGCATATATTATGCCACCCCTGGAAGGCCATCCAAACTGACACCACAGGTCTGCTACTGCAGCCTGGGTAAGGTGGTGCATGCACCCCTTACTGTGATATAGGCTACCTATATCACTACATACATACACACATATAAACCTATAAGTCACTCCTATGGCAGGCCTTGTCAATCCTGAAGGCAGAGTGCATGGTTCCTATGTGAGAGGGTGCCCCTGCATGAGCAGGGCCCCTCTGCAGCGTTCGGAGACCCTTCTCTGATGCTGTTTGTAGTGCAGCCTGACCATATACTCTTAAGCGCATTATAACCTCGCGTTAAATGCTAACTTTGGGATGGCTGCACCAAAACATGTCGTGTTTGGTGTCAAACATCTTGGAATACTACCCCCCCACCAATTCTGGCGGCGGGGGTGGCATTCCACCCTTCTAGAGGGAAAGACATGTTAACTCTGGCTTGCCCAGTAACTTCTTTCTAAAGCCCTGGCATCACAAAATGGATGCTGCTGCCACAGACACAAGTCTGGCCTCCTGCTGCTGGACGAAACTCCGGCAGGGGAGGCCTGGACAATAGGTTTCCTGTTGCAGGGAGGTGTGACCACCTCCCCAGACAGGATAATGTGTATTGGGGCTGGGCGGGAGCACTCTCTGGGTGCTTTGAAGTCCTGCACTGGGGGCACATTTGGTGTCCCTGTGCATACCCCAGTTCAAACCGGATCAGGGGCTTGCAGCCCCTGCTTTGGTGTGAACTGGACAAAGGGAAAGGGGTGTAGCCACCCCTCTGCCCTGACCCACCCATAGGTGGGGCCACAGAGTAGTCCAACCCCTAAACTTGGTATAAGTATAGGAACCCAGTCCTTAGGACTTTAGATTATCCCTGGATGAAACTCTGAAACAGAATCCTGGACCTTCGACGCTCTACTCAAGACTAGAGGACAGAAGAATCTCCCTTGGGGTCAAGGAGTGACTCCCCTGCTTGGCAGGCACCAAAGACGCATCTGTCCGGTCTGCATTTCTGAAGCTCCCGTCGGACGCCGAAGTCTTCGCATCACCAGAGGTGGATTCTCAGACTTTCCTGGGGCTACACTGAGTCCCCAGCAAAGCTGACGCCCGTAGCTATCGTGGGTAACGTGAGACCATGACCCCTGGACACCGAGCACATTTGCAAGTGCATCCTCTTCTGGGTCTCCCACGAAGTCGGGCTTTGGGCTCCGAGTAGCTCTAGCCTCCAGCACCAACTTCACCGAAGATCACTGGCCTCCACTCCACGAGTGTCCTGTGAGCCAGATCCACGTGTGATGTCTCTAGGCTCCTTCGCGGTCGCTAGCCCGTTGGCTAGTAGCCCTTCACGAAGGCTAATCCTTTTCTTCTTGGGCACTCTGGTTTCTCCAGGCCTGCCCTCACTTACCCTCACTGGGTGAGTTCCTCAGTCCTTGCTGGTCTGCACCATCGACGATCTTCATCTTCACCAAGACTTGCCGTTACCAAGGCTTGTTGGGTCCAATCCAGTCGCCGATGCCTCAGCACTCGACAGACATTGTGTACCAGCCCAAATCCTGCTCCTGGTTGCCAACAACACCTCCTGGACCTCGTGGCTGAAGAGTCAAGACGACCGTCAACGCACCTGAAGCACTCGACATCGGTGCTCATCTGTCCATCGCCTTCCTGGTCACTGGCTAGTGACCCAGACTCTGTCCCCTCTGCCGTCAGGTTCTTCAGATCTCCGATCCACTCTTGGATCCACCCGGACACTTTCCACTTGGTCGCCAGCAGCACTTTGCAGCAGATCGCCATTCAAATCGACGACGAAACCCGACCCCGAAAGGCACCTATGCACCCGGCTTCCCTGGGTGAGGTAACACGAGTACTCCGGTGCTCCCGTGGGTAGAGACTCTCCAAAGTACTAGTTCTCAAAGGGTTTGCTCCAAGTCCTCCTTTAAGTGTCCCTTTTCTTTAATTTCCTGATCGCGACTTTCTCCATAGAAGTTAACGGCGTATCGCGGTTGTGTATTTACACTGCACGCGTCCCCCGTGGGTCCCCTGTGTCACTACCTTGGGTGGTTCCTTGTGGTCCAAGCACTTCTAGAGGCTCTAGGCCTAGTGTCTAGTTCAGTCGTGGTTCTTATACCACTTTATTGGTATATGGTTTGGTACGCCCCTAGGGCCCAAACGTGTATTTGTGCTATTACTGTGTTTAAATAACTTATAACTTGTGTACTTCGAACTCTAGCCTCATAAAGAGACTAAAGGGGTGTGTTTAGCAATAAATACATATATTTTGAATATATACCTGGTGTGGTGCTCTTTCATTTGGTCACTCAAGAGATTATAGACTGGTAAAACAAGCTGCTTTACATTCCTTCAAGACTTAGCCTGAAGGCTGCTCTCCATAGCTACCACTAGGATAGCTTTCAATAAGGTTGTCTTTAACCTATCTCCAATAAGGGGTTGTTTGGACTGGTGCAAGGTGCCCACTATAAATAGTGGACAGCATATGCCAGGCCAACTTCTCACATTGGTGTGCAGCGTGTGGGATTCCAGCTTGCTATTGTTTTACCAGATAATCTAAATTGAATTGATCAACTGAAAACCACTAAAGGTACCTAAGGTACATATAATTTAAGCTTAGAATACAGTAAGTTCTACTGAACTTAGAGTTGTGTGTTAAGGGATAGCACAACCCTTTCTACAACTCAAGAGAGTTTAGTAGGCCACACTAGAGTAGGTAGTGCATACACCACACCACACTAGTAATGTCTTTAAAGGTAGGATCTAGAGAATCCTTAACAGAAGCCACTGGGCTTCTTCCCTCCAAGTATGATACACTCCCATTCTTGGAATTGAGAGCATTATGTAACTTGAGGAAATTAAGGACAGGCCAAAGTCCCACCACCCAACACCTTAAAGAGTTGTTGGTGGCTTATGACCTCAGTAAGCCCTTGGGGACTGAAGGGGTAGGAGCAGAGGGTGGGGCAGAAGAAGAGGAAGGGGCCAGGGGTAACAATACCCCCAGCCCCCCCTCTGAAACTGGCCAGGAGGGTGACAATGACCCTGACCTGGATAACCCAATCCCTCCTGTGGAAGATGAAGAGGATGATCAAAATGAGACCCTCTTTGCCCCCCCAGAAAGGATTATGAGTGTGCCCAGAAAGTCTAGATCTCCTTCTCAGGAGTCTAACCACTCTGGCACCTCAATAGGGAGCTCTGTCTAATCTCATAGGAGGGAATCCTCTCATGAGAGGAGAAAGAGGCTGATTCAGTATGAGGAAGCTCAGCTTGAACTCAGAAGGAAGCAAGTAGCCTTAGACAGGGAGTCCCTAGATCTCTTTAGAGAGAAAAGAAAGTTGGGACTAGAGTCCCATGGTGGCAGCAATATCCCTAGAGATAGGGAAAGGTCTTATGACCATAGAAACCTAAACAAGATTGTCCCTCCCTACCAGAGTGGGGATGACATCCACAAATGGATAACTGCACTGGAGAGGGCCTGTAAAGTTCAGAAGATCCCCCAGAAGCAGTGGGAAGCAATCTTGTGGCTCTCCTTTGCAGACAAAGGTAGAGACAAGCTCCTCACTGTAAGAGAAGAGGATGCTGACAATTACACAGTCTTGAAGAGTGCTCTGATAGATGGGTTTGGCCTAACCACTGAACAGTATAGGTTGAAGTTCAGAGACACCCAGAAAGCTCAGACTCAAGACTGGGTTGATTTTGTAGATTGTGCTACAAAGGCTCTGGAAGGTTGGATACATGGCAACAAAGTGCATGACTTTTTAGGATTGTACAATTTGATTATGAGGGAGCAGATCCTTAATAATTGTCAAAACCAGCTTTTGCACCAGTATCTGGTGGACTCTGATCTGACCTCTCCCCAAGAATTGGGAAAGAAGGCAGACAAATGGGTCAGAACCAGAGTAAAGACTAAAAATCAGGGTGGTGACCAGAAGAAAGATTCTACTAAGTCCCAAGAGAAAGGTGGGGATAAATCTAAGGATAAGTCCACTACAGGGCCCCAAAATTCCTCTTCTGGGGGTGGGTCCCAAACTCCTTCCTCTCCTGAAAAGAAACCATATTGCCATGTCTGTAAAAAGCCTGGGCACTGGAAATCTGATCCCAGTTGCCCCAGGATTGGCAATAAAGAAAATGTTCCCCCAGCAACTACTACCCCCCCTCCTGGTACTACCAGTAGTAATCCTCCAGTTGGGAGTAGTGCACCCAAAAAGTTAGGTGCTTTTGCAACAGGAACAGAGGTGGGCCCTGGCTTAGACAGGGGCCCCTCAACAGACTCCTCTGACTCTGATGGTGGTGTAGGATTTGCCACCTTTACCATGGGTCCCACAGCAATGGGCAGGTACAGACTGGAGCCAATGATTAATGGTCAGAAAGCTGTGGCATTTAGGGACACAGGGGCTAGTGTCACCATGGTGGCAGAGAAACTAGTCCCCCTCACCAGCTTTTACCTGAGTTTAACTACCAGGTGACCAACATTGATGGTGTCAGAACAGATCACCCCATGGCCATAGTCAATCTCAGCTGGGAGGGGGTCACAGGCCCAAAAAGAGTGGCAGTGTCCCCCACCTTACCTGTAGATTGCCTGATGGGCAATGATCTGGAAATTTCAGCCTGGGCTGAAGTTGAACACCAAACCCATCTCAGGATGTTGGGTGTCCCTGTAAAGGTTAGTGGGGCTGTGATGGCCACAGCCCCAGCCCAAAATTTTGGAGAGATGGAGCCTGGAAGAATGGCCCACTCTCCCCCAAAAGAGAGCACAAGGGTCTGGGGTCTTCTTCCCCCCAGACAGTAGGTAAGGGTCAGCCTCCTCAGGGAACTGACCCTACCCCTAGTGAAGGAACTGCCACAGAGGTAGTCAGGCCTGGCCTGGCCACACCCCTGATGGCAGAGGACCCTTCCAAGGTGGTACCCAGTCTGGAGCAGGTAACCTGCCCCTCTCTACCCTGCCTCAGTCAGCCCAGGGCTGCAGAGGTCAGGGAGGTCAGTGGACCCCCAGGGCCCCCTGTCCAGAGGAACCCCCCATCAGCAGATTAGGGGCACCCAGTCTAGTAGCCCTAGCCAGGTGAAAATTCCTCTACACACTGAGGGATCCCCCATACCTTTATGTAGGGACCTCCCCAGAAGGACTCTGGTAGGCAAGGGCAAACCTGGGACCAGAAGGTTCCCAACCTGCCATGTCCCCCCAGTAGTCCATCCAAAGGGACCCAACCCCCAGCTGTAGGCAGCCAAAGGTTGACCCTTAGAGCAAAGTGCAACTCAGTCATGGAAAGACAGGCATACATGGTGACTAGTGATCTGAGGAAGCTGAGGCCAACATTCCTAGGGCCTCACTTCCCTACTCAGACACCTCACCAGCCTTGTACTTTACCTAAGCACACCACAGGTAGTGATTCCCCATGGTGGAAACCCTCTCATACCCTTAAGGTGAGGGATTGCTTAGTGGACCATAAGACAGGGGGCAACCATGCTAGTGCAGGTGCTTCCTTATATGGCCACTTAGTCAATAAAGGCTTAACTGGCCAAGGTTAGCCTTATCTCCTTTCGTTTGGGGGGGTTATGTAGGAAGGTGGAATCTGACTATATGGTTGCCCCCACTTTTTTATGGTGTTTTGCTGGTTTATGACTTAGTTGGACTGGGATCCTGCTATTCAGGGCCCCAGTCTATCTGCTTTCTCTGTAAAATGGTTTCCATGTGCCTTAGGCACATCTCTGATTGGAATCTGGAGTGCCCTTATAAGTCCCTAGTATATGGTATACTATGTACCCAGGGCATAGGTACCTCAGAGGCCTGCCAAGGGCTGCAGCATATATTATGCCACCCGTGGAAGGCCATCCAAACTGACACCACAGGTCTGCTACTGCAGTCTGGGTAAGGTGGTGCATGCACCCCTTACTGTGATATAGGCTACCTATATCACTACATACATACACACATATAAACCTATAAGTCACTCCTATGGCAGGCCTTGTCAATCCTGAAGGCAGAGTGCATGGTTCCTATGTGAGAGGGTGCCCCTGCATGAGCAGGGCCCCTCTGCAGCGTTCGGAGACCCTTCTCTGATGCTGTTTGTAGTGCAGCCTGACCATATACTCTTAAGCGCATTATAACCTTGCGTTAAATGCTAACTTTGGGATGGCTGCACCAAAACATGTCGTGTTTGGTGTCAAACATCTTGGAATACTACCCCCCGCCAATTCTGGCGGCGGGGGTAGCATTCCACCCTTCTAGAGGGAAAGACATGTTAACTCTGGCTTGCCCGGTAACTTCTTTCTAAAGCCCTGGCATCACAAAATGGATGCTGCTGCCACAGACACAAGTCTGGCCTCCTGCTGCTGGACGAAACTCCGGCAGGGGAGGCCTGGACAATAGGTTTCCTGTTGCAGGGAGGTGTGACCACCTCCCCAGACAGGATAATGTGTATTGGGGCTGGGCGGGAGCACTCTCTGGGTGCTTTGAAGTCCTGCACTGGGGGCACATTTGGTGTCCCTAGTGCATACCCCAGTTCAAACCGGATCAGGGGCTTGCAGCCCCTGATTTGGCGTGAACTGGACAAAGGGAAAGGGGTGTAGCCACCCCTCTGCCCTGACCCACCCATAGGTGGGGCCACAGAGTAGTCCAACCCCTAAACTTGGTATAAGTATAGGAACCCAGTCCTTAGGACTTTAGATTATCCCTGGACGAAACTCTGAAACAGAATCCTGGACCTTCGACGCTCTACTCAAGACTAGAGGACAGAAGAATCTCCCTTGGGGTCAAGGAGTGACTCCCCTGCTTGGCAGGCACCAAAGACGCATCTGTCCAGTCTGCATTTCTGAAGCTTCCGTCGGACGCCGAAGTCTTCGCATCACCAGAGGTGGATTCTCAGACTTCCCCGGGGCTACCCTGAGTCCCCAGCAAAGCTGAGGCCCGTAGCTATCGTGGGTAATGTGAGACCGTGACCCCTGGACACCAAGCACATTTGCAAGTGCATCCTCTTCTGGGTCTCCCATAAAGTCGTGCTTTGGGCTCCGAATAGCCCTAGCCTCCAGCACCAACTGCACCGAAGATCACTGGCCTCCACTCCACGAGTGTCCTGTGAGCCAGATCCACGTGCAACGTCTCGAGGCTCCTTCGCGGTCGCTAGCCTGTTGGCTAGTAGCCCTTCACGAAGGCCAATCCTTTTTTTCTTGGGCACCCTGGTTGCTCCAGGCCTGCCCTCACTTACCCTCACTGGGTGAGTTCCTCAGACCTTGCTGGTCTGCACCATTGACGAT